>PITA01017446.1:0-43181 GCA_004023965.1 Spilogale gracilis | reverse complement strand
GAAGGCAGTCGCTTAACCAACTGAGCCACCCAGGTGCCCCATTATGAGCTATTTTAAAACACTTATCCTTGAGCTTACATTCTTAAATTTCAGAATTTCATTCTGCATGTACGGATGGGAATCCCTAATGGGAATAACCTTTAAAACAAGCCAATAGAAATATCAGCAAACAAAAGTCTACAATTAAATCACATAACACCGTGGATCTGAGGCACCACGTGAAGATGAGCCACTGAACAAGAATACCATGCTTAAGGTGACAATGACCCAGCAGATGATTTTGCAACAGATGTGGGTATTAAGGCCTGTATGTGCTAATTCATGGCCTTTACCTCCATCACTTTTTTAAAAATGAAAATTATATGGAACAACATAAAAGGGAAGCAACCTCTTTCATGTATTATTTTGTCTTCAAAAAGGTTGAAGAAAATAAAACACCTTTTTATTTTTATTTATTTATTTATTTATTTTTTAGTTGTTACTTAAATTTTTTTTTCCAGTGTTCCAAGATTCATTCCCCATTCCCCACACCCAGTGCTCCACGCTTTAGGTGTCCCCAGTACCTACCACCAGGCTCTCCCATCCTTCCACCCCCCTCCCTCCAAGTCCCTCAGTTTGTTTCTGTGTCCAAAGTCTCTGTTGTTTCGTTTCTCTCCCTGGATTACCCTAGTTCCCATTTACTTTCCTTCTCCCACTGTCCTCCAGGTTACCCCTCATGCACCGCAAGTAAGTGAAACCATGTGATACTTGACTTTCTCTACGTGGCTTATTTCACTCAACATAATCTCTTCCAGTCCAGTCCATGTTGCTACAAAAGTTGGATATTCATCCTTTCTGATGGAGGCATAGTATTCCATTGTATATATGTACCACATCTTCTTTATCCATTCATCTGTTGATGGGCACCTTGGCTCTTTCCACAGTTTGGCGATTGTGGCCATTGCCGCGATGAACATTGGTGTACATATGGCCCTTCTTTTCACTACATCTGTATCTTTGGGCTAAATGCCCAGCAGTGCAATTGCAGGGTCATAGGGTAGCTCTATTTTCAATTTTTTAAGGAAGCTCCACACTGTTTTCCAAAGCGGCTGCACCAGTTTACATTCCCACCAACAGTGTAAGAGGGTTCCACTTTCTCCGCAGCCTCTCCAACACTTGTTGTTTCCTGTCTTGTTAATTTTGGCCATTCTGACTGGTGTAAGGTGGTATCTCAGTGTGGTTTTGATTTGAATTTCCCTGATAGCTAGTAATGCTGAACATTTTTTCATGTGTCTGTTAGCCATTTGTATATCTTCTATGGAGAAGTGCCTCTTCATGTGTCTTGTGCATTTTTTTATGTGTTCATCTTCTTTTTGGGTGTTGAGTTTGAGTAGTTCTTTATAGATCTTGGATACCAGCCCTTTGTCTGTAGTGTCATTTGCAAATATCTTCTCCCATTCTGTGGGTTGCTTCTAAACACCTTTTTTAAAAAAATTTTCTATAGATGGAAACAGTTCTCATCTGCGGAATGAGGTTTAAGCTTCACATCACCTATGTAAATTCTTCTTACTTTCTTATATCTGTTTCAGTATGCTTCCTTGACATTTATAGGCCAACAAATAAACTCCTGGATGGCTCCTTTAACATCTGCAGATCGTGTTCCTTATGAGCATAAAATCTGAATAATTTAGAGGTCCTAAGATTCCTTATACTGGTTCAGAAAGCTTGGCCAAGCTCTGAGAACTCTCTCATAGCCAGGAACACATAGAGTGAATTTTGAAGTGAATGAATGAAATAGAGTGACTGTCTGTATGTGACAGTTCCCAGGGATGAACTCCCTAATAATTTACAGCTATATTTCTAGAATTAAAGACCTTTCACATGTAAAGCATTCCTCCCTTCTTCTACTTTAATCTCCCTAACTCAATGTAGACTCGTTAAGCACTTCAAATGAGTACTTAGGAATGTCTTTTTTGTGAATGGGAGCTTACAAGGTATTATGAGAAGTAAAATGAACAGAATATTCCAGAATGTTGGTAATCTAATGGAAGTCACAATTTATATGCTAAACCACCATTAAAAAGTGTTATGTAAGTGGGTACACCCAGGAAAAGGAACATTCAAAGTGAAGTAGAATTACTCAAATAAGCCTTCTTAGAGAAATCCTTTCTTAAGCCAAGTGTGAGAAGGTGATGATCAGAGACTGGGGAAGGAAATTGGTTACTTTCTAGTCAGCACTGATTTCATAAGGTAAAACACCTCATTAAATGGCCCCATGGCTTCATTTATTATGCCTTTTAATCATCACTGCATTTGGTTCTTTTGTTTATTAAATGATGAAACTGCCATCCCCATTAAAACCATAATATTTTGCACAAAACCTTAATAATTTGTGTAAGATTTCATTCTCAGAAATCAGCGTTGCCTCTATCAGGACTGGCCAATCAGTAGGCAGTTGTTGATTGCTTAATAACAGGTAGAGATGGAAACAAGGTAGTGATCAATAAGGTTTAATTTATCAGGAAAAACTGCCCGCTCATTGCAGAAATGCCATCATCTCCCAAATCTGGACTCATGAACAAAACCTTGTTCTCCAATTCAGATGTATTACTGCTTCCTCTTCCCTGAGGAACTAGAGGTAACCTGCTTAAGTTTCTTTATGTTGATACAAATTGTTTTTGTCATAAAAGTGAACTCAAAGAAACATCAGTGAGCCCTTAGCTAAAATTTAAAATAAATGAGAAATCACATTGCTGGCATCTCTCATTCCCAAGGAATCACCAACAACACAGAAACATTCTAGTTACTGTAGACACACCTGCAGCAAATTGGTTCAAAGAAAGCAGGTGGCCAGCAGAAGCAGCAAGACTGAATAGGGAATCATCCTTTCTGGTAGAAGAATAGAGAAAACAATATTCATAACATTTCTAAATGAACAATTGCTATCAGATTCAAATGCAGCTCTTGAGTAACTGAGAAGTGTTAATAAAAACCTATTTTTGCTTTTTAAAGAGATGGATGTTACTGCATTGATAGAGAATCCATGCTTTTTTTTTTTTTAACCTGGGACTTGAAACTTTTACATTCGATGTGATACGGCTGAGGTAAGCACAGGGTCATCTCTGGACATGGATGGTCACTTTGGTATTTACAGAGGTACTGATAATTGAACTGAGTTTTAAGAGGGAATAAGACTTAGAGTAAGGTATAGGTGAGGTCATCCAGATAAAAGAAACCTAACACACATGTTTTAAGTAGGGTATTGACTTGATCTGGTTGAGTTATAAATGGCTTGCTTGGACAGCAGTGGTGAGTATGAAGTGGGAAGGCAGAGAAATTAGGCTGAATTTTTTACAAGCTGATTATATCTGTATATATAGCACCAAAATGAAGAGCTAAAATACTGTCCATATCTCACAATTACCTCTTATATTCCTTTCCAGTCACAGACACATGCAAGAATAACCACAGCCCTAACTTCTAAAATACTTGTGGGTTTTCTTTGCACTATATGTGAATGAGATAAACAATGTACTTTCTTTTTGGGTCATTTTTCATTCAGTTTGATTATATTTATGGGTTTCAGCTATGTCATTACATGATTTAGATGTTTCATCTTATTGCCATGTAATTGGTGTGAATATAGCAATGTTTATCCATTTTACCACTAAAAAGTTTTTGATTAGTTTCTAAGGCTTTAACTACCTCAAATCGTGTTATTGCTAGAGTGCCTGGGTGGCTCAGTTGATTAAGTGTCCAACTCTTTTTTTTTTTTAATATTTTATTTATTTGACAGAGAGAAACACAGCCAGAGAGGGAACACAAACAGGGGGAGTGAGAGGAGGAAGCAGGCTTCCCATGGAGCAGGGAGCCCAATGTGGGGCTCGATCCCAGGTCTCCGAGATCATGACCCAAGCCGAAGGCAGTCACTTAACCAACTGAGCCACCCAGACGCCACCTAAGTGTCCAACTCTTGATTTCAGCTTAGGTCATGATCTCGTGATTGTGGGTTCTTAACCCCTAATTGGGCTCCCCATTCAGGAGGGCATCTGCTTGAGACTTTCTCTCTCTCTCCCTGGCTCATGCACTCTTGCTCTTTCTCTCTCAAATCTTAAATACAAAACAAACAAACAAAAACCCACAAATATTGCTCCTACAATGAATATTTTAGTACGTATTTTTTTGGATAGAATTTTGTGTGCATTTCTTTTAAGCATAACTATAGGAGTAGAACTCCAAGAGCATATGGAATACATTTCTAGTTTTAGAAGAGATTGCGAAAACATATTTTCAAAGAAGTACCAACTTATACTTTCTTCAGCAATACAAGAGAGTTACCATTCTCTGTATTTTCTCCAAAACTTAGTATTTTTGTCATAATTATTATTGATCTTCACAATCCTGGCGGATTTGTGGTTGGTACATCATCAAGGTTTTACCTGACTTTTATCAAATGATCCAAAAAACTCTCCAGTTTTTGTTGTGTGTTTATATATAGTCTTTTGTACATTCTTTTTATACATGTTTTCTCAGAAATATTGGGAATATACTTCTCCACTTCATCCATTCACTTTTTACTGTCTTAATAGTTGATAACATAACATAAGTTCTTCTACTATAATCCCTTAATGGTTTACACTTTTTGCATCCAATACAGAAATTTTGATCTTCTCTGGTATCATTAAAGGCAACTTTTGTCTCCACACGTTGCATTTCATCCGTGCCTGATGTACATTTAAAATACCTGGTGTTAGCGCTTGGAGTTCACTGCATTGTCTTAACATGCCTTGGTGCACAGTTTAGGAACTATAGAAGGAGTGGGAATTCATTTTTCTTCTGTCTGCTTTAGCCAGTGTTACTTGAAGGAGTTTGCCCAAAAATCAATTAGCAAATAAAGGTATTAATAATTACTTCATATGATCTCTTCTTCAGGCTTGTCATCATATTCCCTATTTAATCTTGATAATTATAGTTTGTTATTTTTCCTTTGTATCTTTTATTTTTCTTAAACAAAGATTAAGGGGCTTATTTAATTAGCATATTGTGCCATTTAAAAAATAAAGGTTGTTTTGTTTAAATTTCATATTATACCTTTGTTTTTTATTTAATTTTTTTAAACATTGAGCCTTTAAGTTTTATTTATTTTTATTATGATAGTTAGCCAGCATATAGGACATCATTAGTTTTTGATACAGTGTTCAACGATTCATTAATTACATATAACACCCAGTCTTTAACACCACACAGGACTTTTGAAATTAGGACAAAAATTTTTGAACTTCTTACTTTCAGAAATCGTAAGTGGATTTAGTCACTCTAGTATTTCTTACAACTTATTTTTCATTTCTGAAGTGTGTTTTTCATTTAACTTTTTCTTATTCTCACTTCATTTCTGAGATTTTTATTTTAAAATAATCAATACTTTTATCTGCTTTATGAGTCTAAATCAGATCGTAATTGTGTGTAAGGTGTTGCTTTTATCTCTGTGGTAACTTAATCTGAGCCTAAGTCAGATCTTAATTGCGTGTAAGGTGTTGCTTTTCTCTCTGGTAACTTCCCGTGGTGTTTGACCTCTAAGTTGAGTTCATTTTTATACGAGATTTAGTTCAAAAGTTGTAAGAAGGAGACAGAAATTGGGTTAATTTTTGTAATGCAACAAAATAATGCAATAAGGATGTTCATAATAGTTATTTTTGATATTCTTGAAATTTGAGTGATAAGACCTTTTTACATACTCACTACAGTAGTTTGTCTTTTTTCTTTGTATCTGTGTTCCTCTCTTCTGGTGGCAGTGTTGTTACAGGTTGTTACAATTTTCTTGATTGTTTTAAAGGACAAACTTTCTGAACGTTTGGCTTTGTAATTCACTGTTTATTTTCTACATCATTGATTCCTTACTAAATTATTTCCCTTCTTATCCATCCTTGTCATTTAATTTGTTCTTCTCTAGCTTTATAAGATAAGCATTTAGATTAATTGATTTTAGGCCTTTTCTATTTTCTATTTTAAGAACATAAAGCTGTGTTTTTCTCTTTAAGGATAATGAATGCCTTCTGCAAATATTGGTGTGTAATGTTCATCATAATTTATGTAACATCACTTGTAATTTTCTAAATTGACCTGCGAGTTCTTCTATTTTGACCTGTTATTAAAAAGCAAGTTGTTTTTATTTTTAAAATACTTAGGACTTCTTAGGTATCTAATTTTACTGATTTTAATTTGCCTCTGTTTGTGTCAGAGGGCAGAGTCTGAAAGAGTGCTCTCCTTTGAAATTGAAGGACATTTGTTTTCTGGCCCAGCTCAGTGTCTACTACATTTGGTAAACGTTTCATGTGGGCCTGAGAAGAACTTGTATCATCTAAGTATTAGATGTAGTTTTCTAGGAATACCATTTGGGATAAAGTAATCAATAGCAGATTCAGATCTTCCATATCTCTATTGATATTTCACCTACTTTATCTGTCAGGTGTTAAAGATGGCAATTATGATTTTGGATTTGCCTGGTAGTTTTGCCAAATCATACTTCAGCTCTTTGCAGTTCCATAATTTCCATTATTTGGGGAATACATAGTAATGAGTGTTAAGTTTTTCTGTAATATTGAGGCTGTAATCTTTATGAATCATCACTTCTGGTAATATTCCTTGTCTCACTATCTACTTGTTCCTATATCGAGACAGTTATTCTACTCACTCTAGTTTTATTATGATTCAAGATGCATAGTACATAATTTTGCTTCCTTTTAGCTTCAGTGTCTTTGTGCTTTCCTATTTAACATGTATCTTTAGTAAAAGCATATACTCGAGTAGATTTTTCATCTAGCCCAAAAATCTCAATCTTCTGGGAATTTAGCCTACTTACTTGTTACTGCAGTTATTTAAATGGTTGAATTTTTATTTATTTTAAGATTTTTATTAATAGACCACATTTTTAGAGCAGGTTCTTTTTAAACATTTTATTCATTTATTTATTTGAAAGAGAGCCAGGGAGGGGCAGAGGAAGAGGGAGAGCGAGAATCACAAGCAGGTTCCATGCCCAATGCACAGCCCGACGTGGGACTCAGTCTCATAATTCAGAGACCATGACCTGATCCGAAATCAAGAATTGGATACTTAATAGACTCAGCCACCCAGACACCCCTAGAGAAGTTTTAATTTCACCTAAAAAGGAGGTGGAAGTAGAGACAGTTCCTATATACCCCTTACTCCTCCATATGTGTAGTTTCCCACTATTAGTATGTTGTATTGGTGAGATACAGTTGTTAAAGGGATGGGCCAATACTGTTACATTATTATTAACAAAAGTTCTTAATTTACCTTCTTCCTCTTGTCAATTCTATTGCTTTTGACAAATGTAGAACTACATATATCCACTGTTACAGTAACGTAAAGGATACTTTCCCTAAAAATGCTATTTTCTGCCTATTTCTTCCCTCTCTCCCTCCCCTCAACCCCCTAACAACTGTTGAGCTTTTTTACTACCTCCATTGATTTATCTTTTCCAGAATGTCACACACTACATAAACTTTTGAGATTGGCTTTTTAAAAAAAAAAAAAAATTTAAGTATTTGTCTTTCCATGTCATTTCATGGTTTGTTAGCTCATTTCTTTTTAGCCCTGACCAATATTCCATTACCTGGGTGTGTCACAGTTTGTTTATCTACCCGTTGAAGGACATCTTGGTTGCTTCCTGGTTTAAGCAATTATAAATGAAGCTGCCACAAACTTCCTTATGTGAGATTTTGTGTGGATATTTGTCTTCCACATTTGTTCTGTATGTAAGTTTTCAACTTATTTAGGTAAATGCCATGGAGTACACATGTTGGACTCTGTGCTGAGTTTTGTATAGAACTGTCAAACAGTTTTTCAAAGTGGCTGTACAATTTTGCATTCCATCAACACTTAATAAGCCTTCCTATTCTTCTAGATCCTCACCAGCATTCGGTGTTGTCAGTCTTGTATGTTTGTTGCTGTAAAAAACTGTGGAGTGGTATCTCAGTATTTTGTTCCTTTGATTTGAACATCTGTGCATGTTGAGCGGGGCAGGGCCAGAGGGAGAGGAAGACAGAGAATCTTAAGCAGGCTCCCTGTGGGGTGCAGAGTCCGACATGGGGCTTGAACACAGAACCCTGAGATCATGACCTGATTTAAAAGTGAGAGTCAGGGATTTTCATTTTAAAAGAGCAGACAATTACTTTTATCTGCTTTTAACCAACCAGTCCACCCAGGTGCCCCTGTCTCCTTGTTTTAATTAACAATTCCCTGGTAACAAGATGCTGAACATCTTTTCAAGTGCCTTCTTGCTAACTGTGTATCTTCTTTGATGAGGGATCTATTCATATTTTATCCAAGTTTTAATGAGGTTATTTATTTTCTTACTATTGAATTTTAGGAATTCTTGATCTATATCGGATACCATTCTTTCATCATAGTTGTTTGCACATGTTTTCTACGAGTCTCTGCCTTCTTTATATTTGCATGACAGTGTCTTTTTTTTTTTTTTAAGATTTTATTTATTTGACAGAGAGGTAGAAAGAGACTACGAGAGAGGGAACACAAGTAGGGAGAGTGGAAGGGGGAGAAGCAGGCTTCCCACCGAGCAGGGAGCCAGATGAGGGACTCGTTCCCAGGACTCTGGGATCATGACCTATGCTAAAGGCAGACACTTAATGACGGAGCCACCCAGGTGCCCCTGTAGGACACTGTCTTTCACAGAAAACACATTTTTATTTTTATTGAACATATTAATTTTTTTCATGGATCACTCATCTCAGGTTGTAACAAAAATTCACCAAACTCAAGATCATCTAGACTTTTTTTTCTTGAGTTTTATAGTTTAGTGTTACATATTTTGGTCTCTGATCCATTTTGAGCTGATTTTTCTGAAAGGTGTAGGATCTGTGTCTAGATTCATTTTTTTGCACGTGGATGTTCAATTCCAGCACTATTTATGTTGAAGAGACTTGTCTTCATCGTCTTGCTCCTTTTTCAAGAGTCAATTGCTCATATTTGTGTGATTCCATTTCTGGGCTCTCTCTCTTGTTCTGTTGATATTTGTTCTTTTATAAACACATCTTGGTAGCTTTACACTAAGTTTCAAGTTGGGTAGTATCAAGCTTTCAGTTGTGTTCTTCCCCTTCACTGTTGTGTCGGCTATTTTGGGTCTTTTACCTCTTCCTACAAATTTAAGAATCAGTTTGTCAATAACCATGAAAAGCCTGTTGGAATTTGGATTGTTTTGACTCTATATAGCAAGTTGGGAAGAACAGACATCTTGACAGTGTTGAGCCTTCTCAAATATGAAAATGGAAACTTCTTCAGAGTTCTTTAGTGCTTTGATTTCATTCACAAGTTTTATACTTCTCCTCATGTAGATGTTCTACTTTTTAAAAAATTTATATGTGTTTCATTTGGGATATGTTAATGTAAGTGATATTGTGTTTTTACTATCAAATTCTACTTGTTCATTGTTAGTAGTCTTTTTTTTTAATTACTATCTTTAGGAAGGATATTTTCTAACGATCTATCTTTGACTTCATACATGTTTTCTTCTAGTCTCTTAAGCCCCTCTACTGAATTTTTGTAAATATATTAAAATTCTCAAATTTAGAAGTCCCATTTTAAAAAATATTTTGTGATTATGTGTATGCATTTCTTTACATATTTTAATGTGTTTATGATAGTTTATTTAAATTCCTTTTCTAGTAGGTACAGCATCTTGATTACTTCAAGCATTGATATTTTTTGTCTTGAGTATGAGTCATTTCCCTGTTTGTTGATATTTTTAATTGGAAAATTTTTATAGATTATTTTAGAGAGAAAGAGAGCACAAGCATGAGGGGCAGGGAGAGGGGGAGAATCCCAAGTAGATTCCATGCTGAGCATGGAGCCTATTCCATTCTGTGACCCTGAGATCACGACCTGAACTGAAACTAAGAGTCAAATACAACTGACTTTACCACCCAGGTGCCTCTTAATTTCAGATTTTGAACACTATCTTGTGCAGTGCATATTGCACATTTTGAACAATGTATTTAGAAGTTCAGAATGTGTGATGTCTCTAAAGATTTTCTTCTAGCAGGCAGTTAATTTGAATGGACTCAAACTCCAGACTGAATTTCACTGAAGATAATGGTAACTGAAATCTCTGCTGAGATTTTTTTAGTTTCTAGAAGCTGTATTTTCTTTGTCAGACCCCATCACCTCCGCCCCGCCACCCCACTCCCCTGCCACCCCCTGGCCCTTTCCTGTGGTTGTATAGTTTAGTGGTCATCCAAGGACTTGGATAAATTTTACATGGAGATTTTGACATCGACCTCACTTGATTTCCTTCTCCCCATGTTCTTCATTTATTTCTATATTTGTATTCTGCTCCAAACTCTGTGCTCTGACATACCGAGCCAGGAAGCCTGTAGCTTTCTGCCTTCCCAAGAAGCACATAGATTTGACATTGTAACTGAACAAAGACTCACAAATTCATTACTTTGACATGTGTGGTTTCTTCTTTCAATTACAGATTCTTCTTTAGTATTGGTTTACTTTTACTTACTTTTCATTGCCTTTAAGTGCACTTTCTTGAGATTTTCTCTTGGAACATTAACCCAGATTAACTACACTATTTTTTTTTTAAGATTTTATTTATTTATTGACAAAGAGAGAGATCACAAGTAGGTAGAGAGGAGGAAGCAGGCTCCCCACTGAGCAGAGAGCCTGACCTGGGCCTTGTTCCCAGGACCCTGAGATCATGCCCTGAGCCGAAGGCAGAGGCTTTAACCCACTGAGCCACTCACGCGCCCATAACTACACTATGTTGATAGTGAAGGAGTTTAGGACATAGCATCCCAACACATGTCCCTTTGGTATGTAGATTATTTTGAGTTGAAGTCTCTCTCTGAATTCCCCTCATCTGCCTAAAGAGAGATCCTCCAAAAATCTCAATCATGATAAATCCCCTCCCTGGGGGTTTCATCAGCCAGAGAAGATTGACTGTTGTCACAGAAAGAAAATGAGAAGTTGACACCAGTTTGGCACAAACTATCCTATCTCCCATCTATTCTTCTAAGGACCCATTCATCAATGCTGAAAAATCAGACTCTCTCCTAAGGTGTATTCACCCCTCTATCCATTCCCTTATTGAGATGGTATATTATAAGCTTTCACAGTTCCCTGCCTTTTGGGTATTCACTCTTTTTTTCCCTGTGATGACCCTGTGCATGGAGTTAAAAACCCATCGGTTTGTATCCTATTTTCCTATTCATCTGTTTCAGTTGATTTTATAGGTTAAGCTGTCAAAACATAGGAGTGTCATGTCAGAGAGAAAGTCTTTGCTTCCCTACAACAGAATCCAAGAGTTCTGAGTTAAGAATCCTCCATAGTAGTGAAAATCACGGTCGTCTTTTATGCTTTCGTAGCCTAGGCATATGGGGCAAAAAAGGTAATAAGTACAGTTTTTACACTTTGGCACTTTATCAGTACATGGAAGTATGTAAATCTTGCCAAAACAAGACCTTAAATGTTGATCCTTGCTTTCTAGAAGAGCAGTGCTAAGTTGTTCTTGTATCTTTATTTTTTTTCTACCATTCATTTCAGAAAGACAGTTTTTGCTGGGTTTCAGTTGTAGGATTATAATATTTTTATCCTATGACTATATTGCTCTTATATCATTGCTTTGTATGTTTTATGATGGCTGCATACTTTTATTTACAGAATAAGGAGCAGGTGTTTGAGCAAGACTTTGCTGATGGATTAAAAAACAAACAAACAAACAAAACCTTCCTACAATTCAGTAATAAAATAGCAGATAATCTAAGTGGACTAAAGGGAGAAAATGTTTGGGATAACTCTTTGCCACTTGCTTTGAAAGTTAATCATGTAGCTACTCTGTGACCTTGCAATTTCACTCATAGTTATGTATACCAGAATACTGAAAAAGTAAGCCCCTTGAAAATCTTGTATATAATGTTTATAGCATGTTGATGTAGAGTAGCCCAAGTGGATAAACAAACTGCAGTATAAAAATACCATTATAGTCATAAAAAAGAATGAGCTACTGATGCATGCAACAACATGGATAAATCTCAAAAACAATTATACTCAGTTGAAGAAGTTTTACATGCACAAAAAGTATATATAAGAAATTGAAGAATGGGGCGCCTGGGTGGCTCATTTGGTTAAGCAACTGCCTTCGGCTCAGGTCATGATCCCGGAGACCCAGGATCGAGTCCCACATCGGGCTCTAGCTGGGCAGGAAGCCAGCTTCTCCCTCTCTCACTCCCCCTGCCTGTGTTCTCTCTTTGGCTGTGTTTCTTTCTGTCAAATAAATAAAATCTTAAAAAAAAAAAAAAGAAATTGAAGAATGGGCAAAACTGTACTATGGTAATAGAAATGACTTTTCTTGATGTTTGGTGGTGGAGAAATTGCGTTGTTTGAGTGTTGATTGACAAGGGACACATGAAAATACTCTGGAGTCATGTGTTGCTCTCTCCGCAACACTGGTGCGGGGGAGGGATAACTGGACCAGCCTGTTATCCTCCAGGGGCTGAGCGAGATGGTAAGTGTCGACGGCCGGCCACCCCCCTGAAACCGGGAAAGAAACCACACTGAGCCGGGAGTTGAGTCAGCCGTAAAGGCGCAGCAATCTCAGCTTTATTGTATCAGAGACACAGTTATATAGAGAGGAAAGGAGGGAGTAAAAGAAGTAGGAGGGGCCAATAGGAATTCATTACGTGGCTATCACTAAGGCCCCAGGCAGATTTCAGGCCGGACTGCTGGGTGGGGCTAAGTTCGCCAGTCTGCCCTCGGGCTAAGAGCCGAGGGGGGCTAGATTCAGCTAGGTCACAAAGGCGGAAGTATTCCGGAGAGGCCCAAGAGGCCACCCCAGCCAACTTCCACTAATGGCCGCAAACTAGCGGGCGCCAGGAGGTCCCAACAGTCATGGGTATTTTGCACCTTGGTACTCAGGTGGGATATAGGAGCTAGATTTTCAAACCATAACTTTGAAGTAATTTAAGATCTGAGCATGTCACTGTAGGTAAATTGTTCCTTAATAAAAATAATAAATATGCAAAACATTTGAACAGAAAGTTCATAAAAAGGACTCATTATTAGTTATCAGGGAAAAATTACATTCATAGATATGACCTCATAACTGATGGCTATCATTAAAAAGACTGACAGCATCAAATTTTGGCTACAGTATGAAGAAGAAAATGGTAAAATGTTATTAAAGGTAACTGGTAATTTTATATAAGGTTTAACATAACTCTACTATTTAGTAACTTATTAGTAGTTACTGACTCAACGTGAATCATCTATGTTCCAGGAAGCCGGTGAAAAGAGGGAGGAAGTACTTTCTGGGATTCTGGGTATAGGTAGTAAGCTCAGGCTCCCAAGGAAGCTGAGCACTGAATGTTCCTTGCTTCTGGGAGTAGGCCAGTGATGCAGAGTGGGGCCGGAAGAAGGGATCTACAGCATGTCCTAGTATCCTAGGTAACAGGGTAGAGACAGGTTAGGTAGAGAAGGTGGTCACAGTGACTGGAAGTTTGGTTACAGTGCGTCAAGTTAGTTGATTGGGAAAATAAGTCAATACATTGAGCATAGTTGCATTTACACTTATATAATGCACTAATAAATGATTCACCAACATGGCAGGTGTAAAGGCCAGTTTGAACCTTGAGATCTGGGGTTGGAATTGAAAATATGGGTGTGAACGTTTATCTTTTTAAATATACAACTTAATCCCAATTATTCATGGATTACATATTTCAGGATTTGTTTGCTTTCAAGAATTTATTTATAACACCCAAATCTACCTAGTCTTTTCATAGTTAATTGCAGATGGGAATAGTCGTAAACAGAGTTGTCTAGCTTGCATGTTGCCAACTGAGGACAAACAAAGCAATGCCCTTCTTTTTGTTTAAATGCCAATGTGGTGAACAAATTTTGTTTTTTCAGTCTGCTTAGTGCCATGGTTTTCACATTTCTGTACTTGAGGGGGCGGGTTTTGTTGCTTAAAATGACACCCCAAGCATTGTGCTGAAGTTCAGTCTGGTGTTCTTTTTTTTTTTTTTTTTAAATTTAGTTAAGTGTTTTACTTAAGAGAGGGAGAGAAAGGGGGCAGAGGGAGAGGGAGAGAGAATCTTAAGCAAGCTCCATGCCCAGCATAGAGCCTGAAGCAGGGCTCGATCTCACTACCCTGAGCTCATGACTTGAGCCAAAATCAAGAGTTGGTCACTAAACCAATCGAGCCACCCATGTGCCTCTCCATCTAGTGTTCCTAAGTACAAGGTAACTGTGATGTGCCTTATGGAAAAAAATACATGTTTTAGATAAGCTTTGTTTAGCTTTGACTTACACTGTTACCATGAGTTTTATGTTAATAAATTAATAATGTATATTGAAAAATAGATTTTCAATCAGAAACACACATAGAATATGGTCATATATTGATCACTTGGTGGAAATGTGATCAGAGGCTGCTAGGAAATTAACCCTACATCCACAGGGACAATGATTCAGTGTTTCCTAATTTGCAATGACTTCATAGAATAGTCTGTTTTTATGCTATAAATAATGAGAATGAGGTTTGTGCGTGTGTGTGTGTGTCTGTGTGTGTGCATTCACAGATAAATATAGGCTTACTGATAGCCACTTACCATTGTTTTTGGCTTCTAAATATCATCTGCATTCACAAGATTTCTTGTGCAGGAATAACTTATACCATAAAGTGAAAACATGCTCAAAGAATGATAGACTTGTCAAAATATAGGAAAGCCTACTTAGTGGTTCTCTCACTGACTATTTTCTGGGATAGTTGGACATCAAAATAATTAAAACTATCAGATTACACCCCCTTTCATAAAACAGGAACTCATGAGTCCATATTAGACATAAATATATAAAGGGGAAAAGAGAACTGTTCTTTAATAAAGTAACAAAATAAGGAAGTAATGGTAGGCATTAATAACTGGGAAAATAAGGATGGTGGCTGAAGTTTTGTTAAGGAAGAGTATGCTGGTATAATACTGAAGGATGATTGTAACAAGGAGAAATCTGACTCTGGTTATGAGGAAACATTCCTCCAGTAGGGGATCATTCTGTAGTGTGAAAACCTGCAAAATTTAAAACTGTTAAGGATATAAAATACAGGACAGATTAAGCAACTCTTTCAGACTGAAGATTTATGATACATGAAAATCAGAAGCAACTGTTTCCTGGGCAAGTAACTGGACTAGAAATGCAGAAGATACATTCATGTGACATTAGGCAAAATTACAGTAAAGTCTGTGAACTGGAACATAGCATTGTAGGAGTGTTGACTTCCTAAATGGGAGGGTTGTACGATGGTAATGTAGAAGAGCGTCTTGATTTTTAGAAGGTGCACACTAAAGTATTTGAACAGTGATAGGACATTATAATAGAAAAATTCCTTCTTTCTTTCTTTCTTTCTTTCTTTCTTTCTTTCTTTCTTTCTTTCTTTTTCTATGTATATTTGTATCTATGAATATATCTATATAATCTATAATAGAGAGCAATATTTCTTAATCATTTCACTCAGGGGAAATTTTTGGAATAATTTTTAGGTTTAGCCACACAAGAAGTTATTATATTCACAGCTTTTAATAACTTAATGGGGTCATTAATTTATAGATATAATATTGCAGTAATAATTTTCACTGCTATTTTAAGTAGAGAATGACATTTTCCTGTGGATGTGCTTATTTCAGCTAATTTATTAGCTTACTCTCTTTGTGCAATTTACCATCCCCATAACTATATCCACCTTACGTCATGAAGACAGTTAATTGAAATTATCACTTTTCCATGCAAAAAAAGTATTCAATTGGATATTAAATTCTTGTCACAATTTTTTTCTATACAAGTTGCTAATAAAATAGATAAATTATGCATGATTTATTTAGCATCAGTTTCAAGGTTCTCCACTCTTTTTTTTTTTTTAAAGATTTTATTTATTTATTTGGCAGAGAGAAACACAGCAAGAGAGGGAACACAAGCAGAGGGATTGAGAGAGGGAGAAGCAGGCCTCCCGCCGAGCAGGGAGCCCGATGTGGGGCTCGATCCCTGGTCTCCAGGATCATGACCTGAGCTGAAAGCAGTTGCTTAACCAACTGAGCCACCCAGGCACCCCAAGGTTCCCCACTCTTAAAAACTAAAGGCAAACTACTTGGGAAGAACAAAAAAGGCTTAGGAAGAACTTACTTTTCTTAAATTTAATTTTGTTTCTTTGTATAAATTTTTAAAATTCATAAGATAAATTTAAGTTTTTGTTAAATTACTGAAGTGAAATCAGAGTTGATTTTCATTAATGTTATTGACAGTGTTCAATAGCAAATTTTAGCTCAGCCATAATCCAAAACAATAAGAATACAAATTCATCTAAGACACACTTATATGACTTCGAAAAAAAAAGTTCCTTATGGAGTGGTTTCATAGAAGTGAATAGGTAGGCATAGTAATTACAGAATTACCATATAAAGGTTTTATTTCCTAAACTCCTTTTACAATCTTGTGTATGTATAAAAAGTATTTTTATACTGTACATAAATAATTGAAATTTCTTTAATGTGAGACCTGTGCCCAGTTTTTGCTGCACAAATACTTAATTCTCAGGCAAAACTGAGTGAAATGAGGGGCGCCTGAGTGGCTCAGTTGGTTAAGCGACCGCCTTTGGAGTCCTGGGATCAAGCCAGGCACAGGGCTCCCTGCTCAGTGGGGAGCCTGCTTCTCCCTCTCTCACTCCCCTGCTTGTGTTCCCTCTCTCGCTGTGTTTCTCTCTGTCAAATAAATAAATAAAATCTTTTTTTAAAAAAAGAAAGAAATCTAATGATTAAAAAAAAACTGAAATGCAAAAGGATTTATTTTCAATTGAAATGAAATAAATTCTACTCTTGCTCAAGATGCTTGTTAAACACAGCAGCTTGCGCACACATAAAAGAACGGAAAACGGTAACAAAATATTCACTGCTTTCTTATCCATGGCAAGATAGTCTTAACAGGAACTGTGAAAGACACTGCTGACTGAGGACAGAGCCGTGATCTCAGTTTGTGTGTCATCAGACTGCATGCCCCAGCTCACTGACGTTTTCTTCTCGCAAAGTCCAGGCTGATCGAAAGTCTCAGAAAAAGGGTTACACTCGCTCAGTCTAGAAAGGAAGGTAAATGTTCAGTTTGTCCTGTAGTGCTGCCCATCTTCCAGTAAGACTTGAAACTTGATTCCCTTTCTCACTCTCAGGCCTAAGCACAAAAGAAACCAATTTTCAAGTGGTTTTTTGTCAATATGATTTTCCATAAGATTTCATTTCCATTTTAGCAGAGGATTTTGCCATCTGAAGCCAAAACATTTTCTTGCAGAGATTTGTTTAATCAGCTTCTGCATTAAAAATTGTCTCCTAAGACTCACAGTGTAATAGAACTACCGTGAGTTCACTTCTTGGTGAGTTTCAGATAGAGACTCTCCCAGGTAGAGTTGTCACAAAGAATATTTTTTTGAAGCAAAGAAGATGTTGGGGAATAAGTTACGAAGCTGTGACTCCCCATTTAGGGGTGAGTGGGTTTCTTTTATTTAGGGTTAAGATGAATGTTCACGAAGGGGAGTTTTGTCATTGCACGCACAGGTGGGTATGACGTCATGCATGAGTCCTTAGCAAACATGCCTATACAGATATGCATTGTGTGTTATGCTCATGAGGTTTATATGGCTCCTTCGGTGGACACTTTAAGATTATAATGAAGCAGAAGTTAACTGTTGGACGAAGGGAAGGGGACTATGGGCATGTTCTGAGAGACCATATAAACTAGATAGGGTGGGATGTCAGGGTGGCTCAGTGGTTGAGCACCTGCCTTCGTCTGAGGTCATGATCCCGGAGTCCACGGACTGAGCAAGGAAGACTGCTTCTCCTTCTCACTCCCTCTGCTTGTGTTCCTTCTCTAGCTGTGTTTTTTTATCTCAAATAAATAAATAAAATCTTAAACAAGCAAAAAACTAGGTGGAACACTGGTTGTGATGAGCATTGGGAGTCATATGTAAATAACGAGTAACTAAATTTTACACCTGAAACTAATATTATACTGTATGTTCACTAACTGGAATTTAAATGCAAAGTTGACACTAAAAAAATTTTAAAAAGTAAATAATAAACTAAATGGGATTTGGGGCTCCTTATCTCAGGTAGGGAATGCCGGGCCTTGCTTACTTCTGACTCAGCACTGCAGGTTTTTCTACTCATTTGGTGTCTCTGATATGGCTAGACTCTTTCCTTTTCTGGTAGTCTGTTCATTTTTTGCAGTCCCTTTTCTCCCTTAAAGTCCTTAACTACCAAGATTTTTTCTTTTTTTTTCTTTTTTTCTTTTTTATAATTCTGATGCTTTCTAGGAAGTTCTGCAAGACATGTGCTTGGGCAAGTAGAGTATAGATCACAGAAAATAGCTGGGAGCCTAAAAATGACTTTGTGTTAGAAGCTATGTCTCTTTTTACTTTTTCTGGGGACCCTTAACGCTTCCTACTTAGAGTTTTTGAACTTTATCTTCAAGGCAAAATCTGTCCCATTTTCTTGAAAGTATTCCTGTGATGCTTGCTTTTGGCTACAGCATCCTGCTGCAAAGCCCTCCTCTGCTACACCCTTTGAATCCTTAGCGGAGGATTTATGTTTTCTTTGTCCACATGTCACATCATTGTTAAATGTGCTCAAGTGAGTTGGTTCTGGAGAAATAGCCATTTTATGGCATTACCTAGAATTGTTTTTCATTTTATCATCAAGAATTGTTGACACCAACATCTCTCTATGAAGAAAGTAGCTCTGTAGTGTAATAATGCAAAGGTCCCCCTCTCTACCTCTACCCTCCCCCCTTATTTTTAACAGTTGAAACATCTTGAGCCACAAACTCTGGACAGTACAGCAGAAATGCAGATGTCAATATAGTCCTTCCACACAGGTATTTTTCTAGATAGAAAGAGAGAAATAGTAAGTAGATTTCTACCTTTGCTTATCCCAAGCAGCATATTGGCACAGAAAACCAGGTTTTCTTTAATTTCACCATCTATAATTGACATATAACATAATATTCGTTTCGGCTATATTACAAAATGATTCAGTATTTCTATATACTGCAAAATGGTTGGGTTGCTATCAGTCTTCATATAAAGATAGAAAACATTTCTATTTATGATTAGAGCACTTAAGATCTACCTTTAACAACTTTCAGATATGCAGTGAAATACAGTATTACTGACTCTAGTCACCATCCTATAAAATTACATCCCCATGACCTACTTACTTCATAACTGGAATTTCAGACTTCTTCATTCACTTAACCCCCCCCCCTCCTCTCCTCAGGCAGTCACCCTTCTCGTTCTCTGTATTCATGAGTTTTGTTTGATTTTGTTCATTTTTTTTTAAGATTTTATTTATTTATTTGACAGAGAGAAACACAGCGAGAGAGGGAACACAAGCAGGGGGAGTGAGAGAGGGAGAAGCAGGCTTCCTGCCGAGCAGGGAGCTTTGATTTTTAGGTTCCATATAAGAGTAATATATGGATTTCTCTTTCTGATTTATTTCAAATGGCATAATACCCTCAAGCTTCATCCATGTTGTTACAAATAGTAAGGCTTCATTCTGGCATTTCTAAATACCTATATATCTATATCTTTATATCTATATCTATCTATATACCTAATATTCCTTTCATATATATATATATTCCTATATATAAAAATACAGTATTCCTTAATATATATGTGTGTATATATAGATAGATATGTAGATAGATAGATATACACACACATACACACACATGTGTTTATATCATCTCTATGCATTCATTCATTGATGGATACTTAGGTTATTTCATATCTTAGCTATTATAAATAATGCTGCAGCAAATACAGGGATACATATATCTTTTTGAAGTCAGTGTTTTTTTATTTACTTCAGATAAGTACCCAGAAGTAGAATTGCTGGATCCTATGATAGTTCTATTTTTAATGTTTAGAGGCAGTTTTGTAATGTTTTCCATATGATCGTACAAATTTATATTTCTAGTAACATTGCACAAAAGTTTCCATTTATCCCAACACTTGTTATTTCTTGTCTTTTGGGGGGGAGGTAAGGAATGCAGAGGGTGAGAAGGATAAGAGTCTAAAGTGGGCTTTATACACAACACTGAGCCTGAAATGGTGCTTGATCTCACAACCCTAAGATCATGACCTGAGCTAATATCAAGAGTCACACAATTGACTGAGCCATCCAAGTGCCCCCTTTTTTTTTGTCTTTTTGAGAATAATCGTTCTGATAGGTATGGGATAATATGTCATTGTAGTGTTGGTTTGCATTTCCATGATGATTAGTGATGTTGGCATGTATTCATGTTGGCCATTTGTACCTCTTCTTTGGGAAAATGTCTGTTCATATGGTCTGCCTATTTTTTGAAACAGCTTTTTTTTTTTAATTGAATTCTATGAGGTTTTTCTCTATTTATATATTTTGAATAGTAACTCCTTATTAAGATAATGATTTGAATGGAAGAAATTACTGCAACTATTTGGCTTTTTTTTTTAATGGTTTCCTTTGTTGTGCAGAAGCTTTTTAGTTTGCTATAGTCCCAATTGTTTATTTTTGCTTTTGTTCTTTTGCTTTTGGGGTCACATAAAAAAATCATCACTAAGATCAGTGTTCTGGAACCTAGTTTTGTTTTGTTTTTTTTTTTATGAGTGTTTCATGGGTTCAAGTCTTAGGTTCAAGTCCTCAACTAAGTTTGAGTTGATTTTTGTATATGGTGTAAGAGAATAGTCTGATTTCTTTTTTTTTTCTTTTCTCTTTTGCTTGCTTGCTTGCTTGCTTGCTTCCTTCCTTCCTTTCTTTTGCATATTGCTGTCTAGTTTTCCAAATGTCATGTATTGAAGAGACTATCGTTTCTCTATTTTATATTCAGGTCTTCTTTAACATAAGTTATTATACATACATGATTATATTTCTTTTTATTCTCTTCCACTGATCTATGTGTTCGTTTTCTTGCTAACACCATACTGTTTTGACTACATAGCTTGGTAATATAGTTTGAAATCAGGGAGCATGATGCCTCCAGCTTTGTTCCTTAAGATTGCTTTGGCTATTTAGGACTTTTGTTGTTCCAGGAAAATTTTAACATTATTTGTTCTATTTCTGTTTAAAAATGCTGCTTAGTACTTGACAGAGATTTCATTGAATCTATAGATGTCTTAAAGTAATATAGACAATTAAAAAAATCTTAATTATTTCAGTTAATGAGCACAGAGTGTCATTTAATTTATTTCTAATTTCTTTATCAACTGTATACATATTTTAGGAAACAGATCTTTCACTTCCTTGGTTAAATTTATTCCTAAATATTTTTTTTCCTTTGATGAAACTGTAAATGGAATTATTTTTTTAATTCTTTTGATAGTTTGTTAATAATGGGGAGAAATGGAACAGATTTTTGTGTATTGGTTTTGTACTCTGCAATTTTGCTGAATTTGTTTATAAGTTCTCACTTTTTTTGTAAAGTCTTGAGGGTTTTTTAAATATAAAATCATAGGTTCTGGAAATGATGACAGTTTTACTTACTCTTTTCTAATTTGAATACTTGTTATTTCTTTTTCTGCCTAATTGCTGTGGCTAGGACTTCAAATAATATATTGAATAAAATTATCAGAAGAACCTAAAATAGTAGATACTTCAGGCTTGGAAATACACACACACACACACACACACACACACACACACACACACACACACACAAACTCTTTCATACAATCATACCGTAATTTTTTAAATAACCCATTGCATGTCAGTGCCAGTCATATATAGGTAATTGTGTGGTTTGACATTTCTCTAAGAACTCCAAGTATATTTAGATAAAGAAAAATAATTTGAACCATCATAATATTAGATCTGAAAAGTCTGAAGCTATACATTCTTTCTCTGCCAAATTTTGCATGAATTTTCCAAACAGTAACATTTATCAGAAAGAAAAATTGATCATGCATATCTTTTTCCTTTTTCTGAAGTGACATTAAATTGAAAATACATGAAATAAAATGAAATAACTTCATAAGTTATTTAGATGTCAGTAGTAGACAAAACATTTCAACATAGTTTTAAGTCCCAGAGAACAGATCAGTAAGGGTAACCAATAACTGGGAGAAGAACAGGAGTTAGCCTATGTTCTGATAGAGAAGTATTGAGCCAAAAGTAAGACATTTTCCCATGGATAACCTTGGAGATCAGTATTTTGAAAAGATGGGAATAACTTGGGCCAGATGTGAGAGATGAATGGAAACCTAAATATGAGTGAAACAGTATTTGAAATAATAGACTTCTCTTCTCCAGTACTGATAAAATGTCTTCCACATAGAAAACTGTATTCTGCTACCCAGGTAAAGGAGAAAGAAATGAATGGCTCTGGGGTAGCAAGTTCCTCACACACCAGTATTTAGACAGCCCCACCGTAAAAGCCTGCCCTGTCCTCCAGTCACACACCGAAGTGCTGAATCTTCATTCGTACACCACAACAGAGTACGTAGTGCTCCTGAATTCTGCTAGCCTTGTCTCCTTATGAAATATGAACACATAGTCAAGACCAGCATAGATTCGATGAAAGCCTGAAACCTGGCAGGGGGGAGGGCGGGAGAATAAGATGTATAAGCAAAGTTTTCTCAAACGACTATGTCTTCAGAAAAAGTATGCAGTGGAGTGTGCTGTTGTTCAAAAGAAGTGAGAGAAGGGTTTTGAAAGGTGAAAATAACTGAAGGTATATTTGAAGAATAGCAGTTAGTAAAAAGGGCAATGGACAATACTCTAAGACAAGAGAAATGGATGACACAGAATATGCAAAAGGAAAGTGACAACAGAGAATATTCGTTGAAGCTGTCCAACATCAACCTGACAGGAATTCTCAGAAGGGTGAAGTGAAGAAATTGTGTCTTCATATCAAAGGAGTATCCCCAAGCTCATGAAAATATAAATCCTGGTGCTGTGATAAAGAGTTGTGAAATTGCAGAAAAACTAAAGAAATTTAGAAGTTGTGTTTTTTCACCTTTTCTCCTTTTTTTTTCCTTTCTTTTTTTGGTCTGGAAGAAGGAGAGTGAGAAGGTGGAAGAGGCCGAGGAAATAGTTACCTGTGAAGGATGAGGGATCATTCAATTAGCATTGGTATTCTCATAAGCAACACTGGGTGACGGGTGACAAAGGAGTGGTTTTTTGTTTTGTTTTTAATTTTGAGAGATGATTTTAAACCAGCTGTTCACTACCCAGTATTTTCAATTAAGTTTGAGTTAGAATAAAAAGTAATTTCAGACATTTGAGGAATTTCCACATATCTGATCCTAGGAGGTTACTTAGAGGTTTTAGCATTATAAGGAAATAAACCATAAATAAAAGGTGATAAAGGAAATGACTTCAGAGTTCCGGTCGCCTGGAGTAACAGAGAGATGGCAGTCAGTCCAGACTACAGAGGGAGAGCTGCAGTTTCCAGAAGAAAGGGAGGAGTTTGGTGAATAAAAAGGAATATGCAAGAGCTTCATCTTTTTTTTTTTTTTTTTTTTTTTTTTTAAGAACAGTTTAAGACAGGCAATGTAAGTGTCTGGGGAG
Source organism: Spilogale gracilis (assembly GCA_004023965.1). Lineage (NCBI taxonomy): Eukaryota > Metazoa > Chordata > Mammalia > Carnivora > Mephitidae > Spilogale > Spilogale gracilis. The sequence continues at coordinate 19,581 of PITA01017446.1, read as the reverse complement.
AATCACAGGGAGAAGGAGCTCTACAAGAAATAAAAGTTACAGAACACTATATATTTCAAGCAAAGAACAAAACACAAATTTTATCACAGTAAAACATTGTGTCCCAAATTAACTAAAAAGAGTTACAATTAAATTTGGAAAAAGAGCTAAGGCTATTTGAGAAATTACCTTTTACCATAGTAGAGAAAAATCAGTAAACCAAATTTAGTAATATAAGCATTCAGGTTTTAGATAATGGGTTAAAGGGGAATGGATCGGGGAATTTTTTTACTAAAAAAGTCCTGCCTTTTCTTTTTTTTAAGCATTTATAAATTTATTTCTTCAAGCCAATTTTTTGGTACCCCACCATTAATATAATTTGCATCTTGTCATTTCAAAAATTTGTTGACACTCCTGCTTAGAGTGTCAAAGGCATGGCAAATATCATACATAATTGAAATATCAATAAATATAACACAGAATGGTTCCCTAAATCACATCTTCCTATGTTCTTTTCAAAACCCACACAGTTTTGTTTTGCCATATTTACAATCTCCTGTTCTTGCCTGGTTCTCTAGGATATGCGTGCCAGCTGTTGTGATGTTTTGTTTTTTAAAGAAAACTCATTATAAAACATTTCATGTCTTTCTATCTTTAAGGTAGAAGGCAATTCTCAAGGTGCAGACCCATAACATTTCCTTCTTGAACATTGAAAATTTCCTTGAAAAATGAAGGCAATTGCTTATTGAAACAATTTTCAGAACATAATCCAACAAAGACAGTATTTCATTTGCATGAGCCTCACACACTATCTAGCATTATCCTCGAGTGTATTAATCAAACTCAGGCATTTGCTGATATTCCAGCAGCAAATTTAAAAATAAAACTCTAAAATCAGAGACTGAGATCAGTCTGAATTAGCTTCGAAGTCTGCTCACAACTTATGTATCTTCCAAACATTCTTATTTTGTCTATTTCTGGTTTCATTGGGATATAGAGCATTCCACATGTTTATCTTTTGTGTATGTTGTGTAGTTATATGTAAATGGCTTTGCACTATTCCCGGCACAGATTAAGTCTGTAATTTATGGCAGGACAGGAGGGTGGTTGTTGGTGTTGATGATTCTGATAAAATTTGTCATCGTTGTTGCAAAACCTGACCTTCTCCACAGAGCTTTTTATTTTTCCTGAGTGTTAGTTGACAGATGGGGCATCACTAATTCTCCCTTTAAGCTAAAAATATACATGATTGCAGAAATGTCACCAGTAGATAGATAGTTACACTGAAAAAGATGACATTATGAGGAATTCAAGGTTTGGTCACAGAGTAATGTAACTGCTTTCCTTATGGCACTGGTAAAGTGCCTTCTTAGCTAATTCCAGATGAGCTGCTACTCTGAAGATCTGTCACCCAGTGAGCGGAAGTGTCAGGTAACTGATGGCTTAGGAAGTCAACTCGCATTTGATTATATGAGTTCGGCTCTGTCTCAGAAAGTGTTTTATACTCCTGTGTTCCTGATAACATATTACGGAGATCTATATTGAAGAGAAAATAGATAGTAATCACAGGTTAAAAATTTACTCATAATGCTTCTTAAACATGCAAAGGAAAGCTAGCATTTTTGTTTTCCATAAAAGATCCAAATTCTCTCACATTTTTCCATTTTGGTCTGTTTGAAAAGAAGAAAAAGGGACTGGTGACCTTTGAACAACAGATTTGGCCTGCATAGGTCTACTTCTGGGTAAACTGTTTCAGCACAGTACAGTACTGTAAGTGTATTTTTCTCTTCCTTGTACTTAAGGTTTTCCTTACCTTTTTAATTATAAGAATGCAGGATATAATACCTATAACCTATAAAATATGTCCTAATTAACCGTTTAAGTTAACCATAGGCTTCTTGTCAACAGTAGGGCTTTAGTAATTAAGTTTTTAGGAGTCAGAAGTTACAGGCGGATTTCAATTGTACAGGGGTTAGTGACCTTAACCCTCACGATTGTTCAAGGGTCAGTTGTGTAGTTTAACCTCTGCCAACATAGGATCTCACAGTCTTGACAAGTAAAAAATCTATTTTCAATGATTTAGTCACTTTCGGATAAATACTCTGCCTTTCAGGCCAGTGGGTACACGTAAAGGTGCTTAAGTTCAAACTATAATGATATATCACCTCAACCCATTAGAATGGCCATTATCAGAAAGACGATATAAGACATGTCAGCATGAATGCAAAGAAAAGAGAACCCTAATGCACTGTTGGTAGAATTATAAACTGGTGCCGCCACTATGGAAAACAGGATGAAGGATCCAAAAAATTAAAAATAGAACTACCCTGTGGTCCAACAATTCCACTCCTGGGAATATATCCAAAGGAAATGAAAACACTAACTTGAAAAGAGAGCTGCACCCCCATATTCACAGCTGCAGTGTTAATGTAGCCAAGACTTGGAAAGAACCTAAGTTGATGGATGAATGCATAAGGAAGTTGTGGTACATACATAGACAGTGGAATATTACTGTCACACACAACAGGAAATCCTACGATTTGCAATATCATAGATAGACCTTCAAGGCATTGTAGTAAGTGAAATAAGCAAGACAGAGAACGACAAATACTGTATGATATCATATGTGGGATCTAAATATATATGTATCTAAATATACAGGCAATATAAAGATACATAAAGTGATCAGACTTGGAGGATTCCAGAGGCAGAGGTTTGGGGGGAGGAGAAATTGGAGGAAGATGGTCAAATTGCACTAATTTCCAATTATAGGTTAAATAAGTACTAAGGACATAACTTTTGCAACATGATGACTATAGCTAACACTGCTGTAGGGTATATAGGAAAGTTGTTGGGTTAAACTTGAGAATTCTTACTATAAGAAGCATTTTTCTTTTCTCTTCTTTCTTTTTCCTGGATCTATATGAGATGATGGAGGTTAATTGAACCTCTTGTGGTAATCATTTCACTCTACGTGTAAATCACATCATGGTGATGTATATACCTTAAACACACATAATGATGTCAGTTATTTCTTACCAAAGTGGGGTGGGGGGAGAATTCTGCCTTTCCAGTGTTTTATTCTTGTTCATATTTTCTTCAAGATTAGGTCATGACAGAGTCCTTCAATCTTCTTATAGTAATAGAGGATAAGAAGGCCTTGAATCTCCTTTTGATTTTTGGCACCCCTCTCCATCTGTGCTGTGTGTTGTCCCTGGTGTAGTCCAGAGTCTATGCTCATGATCAATGAGATGTGACTTTCTGGCTGGTCCCTGGGGTGGAGGGGTTAGTATTCAGGCATCTACTTTTGGATGCCATGGTGCAAATTATTTGTCCTCAGTCAAGAAATCTTCTTTTGAATCTTTTTCAGCCTGACTCTAAATCTTGTAGGCTCTCCATTACCATGCTGAGATTTCTGAGTATCTTACTTTATCATCACACATATTTTTTCTGGGATTCTGGACAGAGGCTGCTATCTTACCTGTTGAGCCACCTCAGTTGGCACTGTTGGATTTTTGGTTTGCAATGTGCTGGGTATCCAGCTATGGTGGCAGTACTTTCTAGAGCTTACTGAATTAAATTTTCTAGCGGGAGGTACTATGTTTATCAACCTTTGTTGTTTTTGTCTTAAATTCTTCAGATCCTAATACTCTAGCACAGTACCTATCTGCAATAATTACTAATAATTAACTGAATTAAACACGTCGTTAATCAATATGGTGGCCAAGCTCATTGAGGAATGGGAAAAAACATAGGGTGGAAAATTGCAAAAAGGTAAAGAATAAGATGCACTAAATTTGATTTTGGTGTGCACAAAGTGTGAACCCACTGAGATCATTTCCAAACATGAAAAGCATGACCCATCTCTTCAAGGGTGAATTGAGTGATATAAAAATGGCCTTGAAATATCTAGAAGTGATTGACATTTCAGATGGCAGAAGGGTCACTGACGGTGAAACTGTATAAAAATTTTGGCAAGGTAGAAGGTAGTGATAAAAGCCAGGAGCTTACTGGTGAAGTCATCAAAGAGAGGGATTGCGTTTTGAGTGTTAGTTGCTGACACCACTTTTGAAAAAGCTAGTGTCAAGGTTTGATAAAGATTTCCGCAAAGCAATTGCTGTCTGGTTGCGGCAAACTCACGGTCTGCAATTAGCATGGAAATCTACTCAGTCTTCTAATGAATTAGGAAATGTTAGAAAACGATATTCTTTAATGAAGAGAGCTGGAGGATGAAGTAAAATTTCAGTTAAAGTAAAGAATTAAACTGTATTTTATAAAAATAACATAATAATGGGGCGCCTGGGTGGCTCAGTTGGTTAAGCAACTGCCTTCCGCTCAGGTCATGATCCTGGAGACCCGGGATCGAGCCCCACATCCGGCTCCCTGCTCGGCGGGAAGCCTGCTTCTCCCTCTCTCACTCCCCCTGCTTGTGTTCCCTCTCTGGCTGTGTTTCTCTCTGTCAAATAAATAAAATCTTAAAAAAAAAAAATAACATAATAAAAGAGAAGGTTTCTTAGTAGCATACTGGTACCTTAGGCTCATTCCAAAAGCCCAGGGATGACTGTGAAGATGGGCATACTGAGGTGAGCGATTTAATGAAATAATGATAGAAAAACTAATGGGGTGTGTTAGGGAGATGGAGTTTTCCTATGGGAAATGAGATGAAGAAAGCGATAATACAGCAACAAATTCACAGTGGCCTGGAATTGATAGTGGCATGGAAAGGAAAGTGAACAATAAACAGGAATTGTGTTAATGAGAATCTTGGAGGGGTGATCAAACTCAGATTGTAAAGGTTTCCATTTTTGCGTGGCCAAATTGTTTAGAACTCGTGAAATACTTAAAGTATTTCAAATAAGTCATGAAAATTGTCATATATTAAGCCTTGTTTTAGGATTAACCAACATTTGTAAATGAAGGGCTAATGAACTAAATGGGGGCAGCTATCCATTTTTCGTAAACTATGCATTTTATTTTTTCAAACACAGAATTTTATACTCAATAAATACTTTTAATTACTGTCCACTGATTAAAAATGGAGCAATAGGTTGGCCTCTAAAGTCCATAAAAACTGAAAAAATGGTAAAATGGCAACACACAATACTACTGAAGTGTGCAAAATAGAAAGTACATAATACACACAAAATGCAATCTGGCAAGATCCATTACTAAATTATTTTCTAGACTCTGAGGCACCAAGATGAAATTTTGGTTTCCAGAAGTTCTAAATGGAAACCCCAGTAACTTAGAAGATAATTTCTAAGATTTTATAGGAAACTCTTATTTTCCATTTCTTTCATTTTAGTCTTGATGGGGAATTCTCCTCTGTCCTGTGTGTCATTCAAGTTGTTCTCATCTCTTTCAAATCATTATTTGTATAATATTTTCTGTTTATAAATGCTCTAAGAGATTCCTTCTTGAGTTCCACAATTTTGCTATAAGTTATAATGTCATTTTCCTTCCATTGTACAGATGGAAACCATGTACTGCATGCTGAGTTTACATTATTGGTTCATATAAATTCATGGACCCAAAATAAGATGAGCTTTCTATTTTAAGTTATGATACTACATACAAACATTTTACTTCTCTTTCATCTCTTCCACATCTAGCATCATCTTCAAACTGAAATCACTCTCTACCTCAGACGTAAAGTACTTTTTTTTTTTTTAGGTCAACTTTTCACTGACTTTCTCAGGTGGATTTCATTGACATCTTTTCCTATGTGAACATCGTTAGCATGTAAAATGAAATTGTTCCTCAGCCTTAATTGCATACAACATGTTATAATTACTTTATCCTAGAATTATAAGATCAAATGAGAATTACAGGTTATGCTCAGAAACCGAAGATTTTTCCCAGTTCAAGGACTTGCCACAAATCTGCTTTCTCTTACTGTTATAGTGCAGTAAAATAACATGACTTACCATGCTTAAACCACAAGAGAGCAGAATATAAGAGTTCCTTAAGAGAGACATCACTAGATTTCCTCTGTTTTTAAAATTTCCATTAAATTGTAATGGATTTACATTGACAAAGAGAGAATTTAAATATATCAGGATCCACCGTTTATTTGTTTTTAGGAGACAAGTGGAAAGAAGGTAACACGGCACAGTAACCTAAGAGCCAAGAGATAAAGATGTTAATTTCCATTCTGGCGCTCGCTTCCTTAATAACCATGAGATACCATATCAGCCTCAGTTTCCTCAGCAGCAAAAGAGTGTAACTGGAACAACACCACTTACTTCCGCACAGTTTGGGAGGGGGTCAAAGGACAGGACTTATTTGACAAATCTTTGCAAATTACAGAGCACTTTGGAGAAGCATCATATTAATAAAATCACATCTCTGCTCTATTTTAGTGCTCACTATCCGTGACAAAAAACTAACAAAAGAAATAACAAAGAGAACACTCTCAAACTTGCTTCACATCTTTAAATTCTTCACTTGCCTGTTGGCTGTCTTACATGTCATGATCTTTAGCCAAGAGATTTGCCCATTCGGTGTCCTGCTCTCTGTTGCCACCCATACATTTGTGTGTGTGTGTGTGTGTGTGTGTGTGTGTGTGTGTATAAGCCTCCCTTTCCATTTCCCTTCTCCTAACTCACCATATCCTAGCCTAGCTCCCATTCCTGCTGCTGCCTTCTGTATATTTTTCCATCCAGAACACTTAAAACTGTGAGGTAAATATATATTTATTTTCTATGTTCCTCAAGATTGAAGGTTCTGAGAGCTAGAAAGTTATCTTATTCATCATTGTTTTCCCCAGCCCCATCATGTGGTAAAGCTTCCTAAAAATGTACAAATAATTACGACAGATTAGAGTCCATAGGATTTTCTTTATCACTTTAATGTGGTAGCCAAATGAATTTGAAAGGAAGAGCTTTTAAGATGAGGCTCCTCTAATTTATTCTGTAGCATATATTCTTTTCTTTAAAAATATTTTATTTATTCATTTGAGAGAGAGAGAGAGCGTGAGCATGAACTGGGTGGGGGGGAGGGGCAGAGGGAGAGGGAGAAGCAGACTTCCTGCTCCCTGCTGGGGCACTCTGTGGGTCTTGATCCAAAGGCAGACCCTGGACCATCTGAGCCACCCAGGCGCCCTCCATAGCATGTATTTTGAAAACCAAAGATTCACTTTTCTTTGGGGGTGAATTATCTATTACTTTATTAGCAATTATTTAATAGCTTATTGAGGAATAATTTATATACAAAAAATACTGCACATAGACATTCACTCTTAAGTGTACAACAGGAAAAAAGAACTGACCAAAAAAGGAGTCTTGAGTCCATCACAAATTTAATACTTTTTATCTATCACTTATTGAATAAAGTTATCAGAACTTTCTCTTGGTCTGATAAGCCACATTCAGAACTCCATTTTACCTTATTTTCTTTGCGTAAGGAGTTCAGTACCCTCCCTGTAAGTTAGTCCATATATTCTTAGAGCACTTTCAAAAATGCATTTCATGAGCCTCTATATTCTCTATGAAATTGCGCTGTTGAGTGGAAAATAGTTATCGCATCAGTGATAAAGTTTCTCCAAGAGAACTTAATTTTCTAGGTCCAGATAACAAACACGGTCGTACTCAAGGATGAGAACACAAAATTTCTTTTCCTCCATAAAATCCTAGCATCCCTGTGGCCTGGCTTCATTGGAGGCGCTCCTGGTCGCAGCATGTGGAACATAGTGATCTTTACAACCACTTCATCACCTTTTCCATTTTCTGAGCCATAGCGGTGTTCTCCCCGCTGGCCATATTCATTTTTAATCATGTTTTCATTGTGCTGTTTTCTGCTGTGCTCTCAATTATCATATGTATACAAGCCCTCGCTGCTCTATTCCCTTGAGTCTGGAAATAGAGTCTCCTGGCCTAGGTTTTCTGGTGGTGTGTTTGTTTGTTTGTTTTAATTTTTATGTATTTATTTACTTTTTTTACTTTGTGCCTAGTACTTCACCATCTGGATATCTCACACTGTTATCTACCTTGTCAGACTGAAGTCTCAAATTCCACATTTCTGTTCTGAGACATGCGGTGTTTTTTTTTAATGAAAAAGTAAGTGGCGAGGTGCAGGAATTACCATCCGTTTTCTTAGTTCCTGACCATTTTGAATTCTGAATGAGCATCTTTCCCCTGATACTGACTAGTTCTCTGTTTATTGACTTTTGTAAGCATTGTGCAGTTAACTGTTCTATGGTATCAAAGCAGGAAGAAGATTTTCCATGTAATATAGGATTGGCTACCTATGCACTGGCTAGCTTCCCTTCATGACCGTTATAGGGGTTCCCTGGCATTGGGTGAGAGTGAAAGTGTTCATTGTTCGCTTCTGCAAACTTCCATTTTTGTCAAATTCATCTATATAATTAAAGGTTTTATTCACTTACCTTTATGACTCCACAAGAAATCAGGATTATGTTTCTCCAGTCTTCTAATAAAGCCATAATGTAATAGTGGTATTTTTAGAAGTTAAATTTGAGAATCTGGAAAGGTAAACTCTCTACACAGACGTTCAAATCAATTGTCACATATGCCTTTTTGACTGAAAATGATTAAGGAGTCAAGTATATTTTTGTACTCCCCCTCTCTAGTTCCCATGATATATGTATGTGTGCACACACCCGTTCTTTGTTGGTGTCATTCCTCAGCGCCCATGGACTGTATGCACCTGCTGTTTCAAATCCCTTGTGCACACAGATGAAAACTGCTTTGAGACTACTAACATTATAAATCCCCAAAGTGTTTAGTGAAATGTATGTAGGCTTAGGTCTTGACAGGCATAGAATTTCAGCAATGCCACTCAGTGATATGAGATCGTCTTTACAAGTACCACCTGTAAGGCCAACCATGCTGTCATCAGATTTACACTTGATACATGAAATTAATCAGGGTGATTATCAGTTGGTTATCATGGATATTTGAAGGAAGACATGGGCCTACACAGCATGGGATCTGTGGGATGGTGATCACTCAACATTTGGGAAGACATACTTAATTCTTCAGTGTGTCAGGTTTCATACTCTGCTGTGGGGAGGCAGAGCTCTTGGTCTGCATTATCAAGTACATTTCCTATGCTGTCACCATCTGGAGGAGGAGGAAGGGGAAGGAAGTGCTCATGTAATTTTTTCTTAGCCTATACATGCCCTGTCTCCAGAGAACCCTAAGACTTTAAGGTATAAGGGATATCTAAAGATTAGAAAACCTATATCCTTACTCCTGTTTTATGCTCTGACAGATTTAGCTAATTAGCTAATTTATTCACCAGTGATTTCAGCCAAACAGGATTCATGAGATTCATTCATTTGTTCTCTGAATATTTATTTCGTCCTGTGCTCTGAAGATGCAAACAAGAAATAGCAAAAATGCCAGCTTTCATGAATTTTACATTCTATTTATTATTTATTTATTTATTTATTTATTTATTTATTTATTTATTTATTTATTTAACAGAGAGAAACACAGCTAGAGAGGGAACACAAGCAGGGGGAGTGAGAGAGGGAGAAGCAGGGAGCCCAATGTGGGGCTTGATCCTTAGTCTCCGGGATCATGACCTGAGCTGAAGGTAGTCGTTTAACCAACTAAGCCACCCAGGCGCCCCTGAAGTTTATATTCTTATAGGGAAAGAAAGACAAAAAAACAAAAATAATTAGCAAAAACCTGTGACGTCAGGTATCATTAACTGCCATAGATTAAAATAAAGGGAGAAATAGAGAAAAGAATTGCCAAAGAGAAAGATGGGGCTCAATTTCAAAAAAGATGATTAGAAAATACCTCACTGAAGAAGTGTCTGGGGATAGAAGCCTCCGGGAAGTGAGCATGAGTGTTATCGACAGAAGAGCTTTCTAGGCATAGCCAAATCCCAAACCCAAACACTTATGGATAGAAAAGCTCTTAGGTGCATATTGCCTGGTGTGTTTCAAGAGCAAAGGGCCAGTGCGGATAAAACACAAGAAATAAGGGGGATAATAATAGGACATGTGGTCAGAGAGGTAATGTGATTGGAGAAGGATATGTAGATCTCCTGAGACATTGTAGGGCTACTGTAATGGTTTTTGCTTTCTCTCTGACTAGTAGGGGAAGTCGTTAATGGGTTTTGAAGGATGGAGAGACATTATATGATTGACATTGTAAAAGACATATGTCTGTATATTTATATGTTGGTGTCAGTATAAATATAGATATGGATAATTTCCCCCAGTTGCAGTGTGGAGAATAGACAATTGGGTCAAAATCAGAATCAAGGAACAAATTAGGAAGCCGTCACAATTATCGGATGACTTGGATCGTGTCCCTATGGTGGCTGTAGGAAGCTACTGAACTTTATTTTGAAAGTAGAGCTGATAGGATTTGCTGCCAAAGTGAATGTTGGCTATAAAAGAATAATAATTAAGGATGGCACCAAGATTTTTAGCTTAGGCAGCTGAAGAAACAATGTAGCTGTAATCAAGAGGGGGAAGATGTCAGAGGAAGCAGGCTTTGGAGGATAGGACAAGTCTGCTTTGGAAAGGTCGAGTTCAAGGTGTTTTTGAATACTTAGGTAAAGGTAGTAGGTGGTATCGTACAGATCTGGAATTCAGGGATTTAGGGGAGAAATCCAGGCTGTAGACTAGTTTTAGAGTTCATTCATATTTAGATAATATTTAAAGTTTTGATTATCAAAGAGTGGATTTAAATAAGGGAGAAATAGCCAAATATTTTGTTTAAAGGTTCTCTGATATTAAGATAATGGGAAGCTAAAAGAAATAACCACTGATACAGAAGGGAAAGCACTGGGAGGGGAGGTGCTCTGGGATACCACTTAAGAAGTATTTTTAGAAAATGGCTATGCCCAAAACTACTATAATGTTATATGTCAGTTCTCTCAATTAAAAAAAAAAAAGGAGTTATTCATATGTAAAATGTTGCTAAGTAAAAGATGGCAAAAATTGAAGACCCCTGAATTTAGCAATGTGAAGTCTCTAGGTGATTTTGATAAAAGTAGTTGTGGCAGGAAAGTCTCATTGGAATATTCTTGGGGACAACAGGCTGCAGAGAGTAAGTATAAGCAATTACTTTAAGAAGATTGTCTGTTAAATAGAGCAGAGAAAGAGCGATGCTTAGGGAGAAATGCGGCCAGTGTGTGTGTGTGTGTGTGTGTGTGTGTGTGTGTGTGTGTGTGTTTCAAGATAGCACATATCACAGGCAGATTTTATTCCCTGGGAATGGTACCATATGAAAATCAACTCATTCCATCTTTGACCCGTCTGACTTTTACACTTTATTTCAGCCATCCACTAACCTCTCTCAACACCACCTCTGCTAAAATCTTCTTAAAGTAGTGACCTTACTGAGTTACTTTTTACTCATATTGCCAAACCATCAATACAGGTTTGGGTTCCAGACTCCACTTTCACTGGAGTATGGGAGCATCTTAGCATCAATACAAATGTCTTTCTAAACAGGAAATGCAGAGATCTAAACTCCCTTTCTCTCCATCTCAAAAAATAAACACTACAGGTAATACAAGACAGGGATGTCTCTGTTTTAATCGGTAGTTTTGCTTCCTTGTTACCAGTAAGTCATCCTTTTGAGGACATAGTGGGAGTGTTGCAACTGAGGTTCCTATGACTAAAAATGTGAATCCATAATTATTTTTAAAGAGCAATTTATAATTATCTTGTTATTACACCACAAAAGAAATGTTTCTGAGGTAATGTCTCCTTGCACTGACGATTAGAATACACCAAGAGGTTTTCTAAAATATGGAAGGGACTTGACAGTATCTACAGTTTTTGTCAATTATTGTCACGAACAATGCTACATAACAAATAAGTGACTAACCTATGTACCCAACATCCATGAGGTGGAGAAACGCTGTCCACTGTTAGTAGACAGGATCTGCAAAGTCATTTGGCAGACAAAATAGGAAGGTGTAAAAGATAATGCAATTGATTTTTTTACCCTGCTTTGGCAATTTGTTATGTTCTTCTAACTGGCTCAGGATATATCCTAAGTAGTGCATATTAAAAAGAAAAATGATGGTATGAGAAGTAAACTAATACAATTCTAATTATTAAATACAGAATACTGTCATGATTGTGAAAAGTTCTTGAAAACAGTTCATTATCTTAACCCCTTCACTCAGTTAATGGTATGTCTGTAGACAAATATATCACTTTTTTTCATTGAATTTACGATAGTTTAAGTTTTATATATTTATATACACCTTTTCGGTCTGCTTCTCCTAGTGAACTGAAAACTCCTCAAAGACCTAAACCATATTAATTTTGATCACCAATGTATCACTAGGCCTTAACACGTAATAGTACTCAGTAAGTACAAATTAAGGGAAGGAGGGAAGAAGGAAAATGTTGAGTAAGCACGAGCCAAATGAAAGGAAGAAAGAGGAGAACAATAGGCAGAGGGGAAAACAGAGTAGTGGGCTCTGAGGGGAGAAAGAAAGTGATATGTAGACCTGGAAGCAATCTGTCCAGTCCATATGAATGGCTGACAGGACAAGGGCAGAAAGATTTAGAAATAATCCATACTCTGAGGCACAAGGATGCAAAGGCCATTTTTGAATAGTTTTAATGGCAGTGAGATTCCACTGGTACATTCTATAAAAGAAAGTTAGGTGATGAGATGTCTCTTAAAAAAAATAGTACTCTAGTGTCTCCCAAAGAAGTTCTGGAAAGACAGGGTGCTGAACATATACTCATCTAGTTGTACACACATTCCTTTGTCACTTCTGAGCCAACCACCTCAGGGGGTGAGGCAGGCGGGAAGCCGTGAGCATGTTCCAGGGAAGAGCTGGTGCCAGTCTTTCCCTCCACTCAGAGCTTGGAGAGTGCAGTTCAAGAGAGGTTGACTGGCCCTCTGGAAGATAAGGAATTAACAATTGCCTGGGCTGGGTCCTGCTGCTGCCTCTGGGTTTGGGCGAGCTCTAGGACCTGGATGAGTGGAGAGCTTCCCTCAGATGCTCCCACTGCCCAGCCAGGCCTCCTGGGAAAAGTCTTTGTCTTCCTTGTAGAAAATGAAGCACATCACATCGCACCAATGTACATCATGGGACTGAAAAATGTCTCCCTGGCTAACAAATACAGGTCCATAAATGGTGAGACAAAACTTCCTGTCTCATAAAAGCAAGTAGAAATAATATTTTAAAGTATCAAGAGTGATCTAAATTTATAAAGGAAAATATGAGTCTTGGAGAAGAAAATCTGAAAACCAAATAGGATGATATTCGGATTTTCAGGAAGAAATAAGAATTGGGCAGGCTATCAGAGTTAGCTATAAAAGGACAGTTTCCCTGACCTCAAGAGATAACCAAATACACTCAAAGAGCAAGACTCTAAGGCCTAGGAGAAGTCTGCCCGCCTTGTTCTCCACCAAATCCCCAGGGTAGGATAAGTACTTGGCACATAGTAGGTCCTAAATGGATTTTTGCTTTGAGAATTAATAAACCCGAAAATTGCTTCTGGCTAAATTTGATGAAATGATTTTAAGGTATGATGTTAAATGACATATAGTCTACTTAGGGTAAAGGGGATCAAGACAGAGGAAAAAATGCAACTACAGTTAAAAATGAAACAAAATGGAACCTTGGAGTTTTCTTCAATATGCCTCAACATTTTACTCTTAATCCAAATAGTAGTAAATGATTATTGATCACTCATACAAGCCATAAATATCAGTCAGTCATGGTGATGCCATAACAAACTGGCATAGTCAAAAGTGATTGAGAGGTATATTTAGACTAAATAAAAAGTCTTAAAAATTTCATAACACTCATATACTTGGCATGTAATTGTATAAATAGATGTGTGTTACTTTTAACAAAGAACTTGGTATTTAATATAATACTTAAGTTCCTTTTATAATCTCCAAATAGTTATTAAATAATAAGTAATGGGCTTTATGTACACATATGGCCATTAATGCTATGGGAGTAGAGGTTATCAAGGGGAAAAAATGCATCACTGTTGTTTTACTCTTAGTAGAATAACTCATGTTCCTTGCTGAGTGAGGGAGGCAACATGCTAACAGGAGTAGAAAACTGAATTTCATGATCTTTGGGTGACTTTGCCTATGTACAATTGCATGATTTTTTATTGATGACTGCTGTATATAAGAATGATCACGGCTTCTTAGATTCTTGGAAATCTTACAGAGCAGTTTCTCCCTAAAGCTACTAATTTCATTCTTTGGGATTTTAATAACATTTAGACTAGTCAAAAAGCCATAGATCACTTTTTATATATTTATAAAATGAACTATTTTTAGAAAATCCCCCAACACACACTGCAAACTGTATAAAGTATTACATTCTCTTTCTCTGAATATGTTTGCCAATAATGCCAAAACTGTAGTATGACTCCCATTTTCCTTTGGTATAAAGGAAAGTATGAAAAAAGAAATAATAGCAACTTTTCATAGGTCTCTCGGGATGATGAACATCTCCTTTATGGCTTTTATGGGACAGAATCACTCATTTCATATTTTTAACATGGTTCTAATGGTGAATGTTTATTGACTGACGTCGCGCCAGCCAATTTTGCCTGTATCACCCATCACATTGTATGATGCTAACTCGTTACGAAGGATGAACTGTCGCATTGGAAGTATGAGTGTGCAGTGCTGCCAAACTCAGAAAGGCAAAAGGAACATTTTTATTGATACCATGTACTCATCTGGTGAAAGGTTGCTAAATTGTTCTATAAAAAAAAATCTCTAAGACACTTAATTTATCAGATTGCTTGGAGCATAGACTGTATCTTTGAGATTTGCTCTATAAAAGCACACCATGCGATATCATTAGGCAGCAGGAGAGAACGATTATATGGAAAACAAAATGAGAACTTTCTTGTTTGTGACCCTTTGGAATCATATTCCACTATGACCAAATAGAAGGGCAAAAGTAATACCTTTGGCACAAATGGAGGGATATATAACACTAAGTACAGGAGCATGCAGATAGAAGATACTACATGGACCTTCTGCAAAATGCTAAAGCAGCTTATTTTGCTGATTAAATATTAGTTTTTTGGGGGGTAGGGAATGTTTGTTTTGTTGAGAATGTTCTTTTCATAAGCATAATGACATTGAATGCTTTTCCTCCACTAACAAGTTTATTTTTAACATTTCCATCTAGTTTCATTTTCTGGTTAAATGGTGAAGAGCTCCCTAGACAGCCCCATTTCAGCACCTAATGCCTGCCAATCTCATCTCCCGCAGAGCTTATTTAATCAAAACACCGTGAAACTTTAAGCTAGATAGTCACATTCGGAAAGGGCTTGTAATTTCATGTTTTATTTACTTTTATTTATCTCCCTTTCATAGAAACACTGTACCAACTAACTGAGAATCCTGTTTTTTTTAACTGAAACTAATGCATCCCTTCCAAAAAATCAAACTCTGGACTACATTTATCCAGATGTTTCTAGAGAATTCCAATTGTTGCTATTCCTTTCATATATCTTTTTAAATGTTCCACTTCAGGGCCCTGGGCAAATGCTGAAGCCCCGGAGAAGCTTGAAATTAACCACTACTACTGTTTAGATCCCTTTTGTCTTATCGTATGATTTTTTTTTTTTTAAGATTGACATTTATGGAGACTTCGGCATATCCCTGTCCTACCTGTGCCCCAGAACCACCAGCCTGGATGGGACACTGCACAACTTCCTTGATGAGCAGCAGAAAAACTAATGATCGCTCCCAGAGCAAATCAGACTGTCCCACTTATTCTAACCTAAGAAAGCAATTATTTGCATTTAGGATAATGATAAGTGCCTAAGATACCTCACTGTGCCTTCCTAAAATGGGAGTTCACTTTAATGCCATTTTTTTCTTAAAATGTGAATTTGGGGGGCACCTAGGTGACTCAGTCATTAAGCATCTGCCTTTGGCTCAGGTCATAATCCATAATCCTAGAGTCCTGGGATAGAGCCCCTCATTGGATTCCTTTCTTGGTAGGAAGCCTGCTTCTCCCTCTCTCACTTCCTCTGCTTGTGTTCTCTCTCTAGCTGTGTTTCTCTCGGTCAAATAAATAAATAAAAATCTTAAAAAAAAATTGTGAGCTTGGATAGGACTAGTTAGAGCCAGATATCTAAAAGCATTTAGACTTTGTGCCATAATTTAGATCAGAATATGGATGTAGCCGCCAGCTCTACCTCATTATGATAAGGGAATTGCTGATATTTTTGCCTGCTATTCAAAAGGTGAATAAAAAGACAAATCAACAACGTAAGGACCTATTTAGAAATCCTAGCTGCCATCTTGTTTACTCAGAAAAAAAAAACAAAAACCAGCTCCAGGTGTTATGGGCAAAAGGCCCCTGGAAAACAAAGGCGACCAGGTTGGGGGAGACGCCCAATCAGTTAAACTCCCTTAACCTCCTATCCTGAGAGTGTCCTGGAAAGGTATTTAGATGCAAACTAAGAATCTAGAGCCCATAACTGGTACTTGGGCTCAGATGGGAACACCCAGATGCCCTTAGTCTCTGGGTTCCAGGACCATGAAAGTGCAAATTAACTCAGGCAAGCCGTGTGAGTCAGTCAGCTGGTCAGCTCTGGGTGCAGTTTTCCCCTATACAAAGGAAATGTAAATTAACTCAGATCCTTACCATGACCCAATTCAACTTATGATTTGTGGGGGTGCCCTATAAAAGCTAGCCTGTAAAGCTGGGTGGGGCGGCTCTCTCTCCAGAAGTGACCCTGATGGGCCAGGGCCTTGATCGGTCAGTAAAATTCTGATGCTTGGTACCTTAACCTTTGTTTTTGTATCAGTTTCCTTCCTTTAACCACAGACCCTATTATCCAACAAGAGTGGAGAAAAGCTGACAAAGGAGCAGAGAGTGGTGGTCTGAGTCTTAGTGAAACAACTTCTTATCTTGGCGCCACAGTAAGGATCCACCATAGAGTAGTGCCAGGTACTGTTGGCGTTAACGGAGATCATGAAATCCGCCACAATATCTGACTTGCTAAAATGTAACACAGAGGGCACTGGGTGATGGAAGGTTTCAGAGAAGGGTGTAGGCCTTTGGAATGCCAAGGCCTGCCTCACCACCCTATGGGGCCTTCCCCAAAGCTTTCTTTGCCCAACAGCCCCCCTGTGATCTAAGAACTGTATGTATTGTCCCTTAGACTATGTTCAGCAAAACCTGTAGAACATGGAGATTAGCATATTGTATCTTTCCTGTAAACAGATCCTCCTAGTTTCAGTGAGACCCTGGGTTGAGAAGTGATAAGGATTTGTGATCATCCTGAAGGACCAATACAAGCGGGAGCAAAGAAGGGCAAAGGGTCTCCGATCATTGAACCCCTTACCCTGTCCTCTATTTCACAGCCAAGTTTGGAGAGATCTTTTTCTGTGGCTATAGGGATTGTTGTCCATTCCTGTCAAGATGCTACTTTTCTGAAATCATGTGTTTACATGAATTTTTTGAAGTATGATTAATATAGTATTAGTTTCAGGTGTACAGTGTAATGATTCATCAATTCTGTACATTACTCGGTGTTTATGAAGAGAAGTGTATTCCAGATCTTTTTGATCTATTTCACCAATCTCCCTGCTGCCCTTCCCTCTGGCAACCACCAGTCTTTTCTATTTAAGAGTCTTTTTTGTCTGCTTTTCATTTGCTTCTTAAATTCTCCATATGAATACAATCTTATGTTTGTCTTTAACTTATTTCACCTAGCATTATTCCCTCTGGGTCCATCCATATTTTTGCAAGTGGGAAGATCTCATTCTTTTTTATGGCTAACTAATATTACCTTGTGCATATATATTCCATTTTCTTGATTCATTCATCTAGCAGTGGACACTTGGGTTGCTCATCAGCAAAACAAAAAGGCAACCTCATAAATGGGAAAAGATATTTGCAAGTGATATATCTAATAAGGGGTTAATACAAAGAGGAAAATTACCCAGAGCAGGCCCAGGCCAGGAGGCCTTAGAAGATGGAAAGTTACTAACACTAAGCTAGCGATAACCAGAAACCCTACTGCAAGCAAGAGATAACCAGTCCTTATGCTTCTGTAAATAGGCTTCCTGCCACAGGCTCCCTGTATTACTGTTCCCACCTAAAGCAGCTCCCGCCCGCTGCCCCGTTGAAACCCGCCTGCCAGTGGTCAGCATAGCCCTGGGAACCTGACTGCCTGCAGTCCCCTATATGAGCCTTGTAACCCTGTTGCTGGGGCCCAGAATTTGGAGCAGGAGCTCATCTGGGTCCACCCTTGTCAAATAAATCCCTGTACTTCTCCAAGGGTCACTTGTTCTCTTTCTGGTCTGATTTGTGTTTTTCTGCAACAAATACCAAAAATGTAAAGAACTGATACAACTCAACAACAAATAAAAGAATCCAATTAAAAATGGGCAGAAGAGCTGAATAAACATTTTTCCAAAGACAATGTACATCTGGCCAAGAGACATGAAAAAAATGCTCAATATCACTCATCATCAGGGAATGCAAATAAAAAACACAGTGAACTGTTACCTCACACCTGTCAGAATGTATAAAATAAAAAACACAAGACATAACAAGTGTTGGCAAGGATGTGAAGAAAAAAGGAAGTCTTGTGTACTGTGTGGGAATGCAAACTGGGAAAAATAGTACAGAGGTTTGTCAGAAAAATTAAAAATTGAAATACTATAGGATAGTATTTACCCAAAGAAAACAAAAATACTTATTTGAAAAGATAGGTGTTCTCAATTTTTGATTAATAATTTACTCTCTAAGAAGCATACAGATGTATTAGGATTCATCAACCTAGAAATCCATAGAATTGTCAATAAATGAGGCAATTCATTCATTCCACAAAACTTTGGAGTTCTGATATATTTACTGATGAATAAGATAGTTACTAAGTGTTGATTATGTACACACATTTGCTTATGATTTAGGATACAGAAAATTTTTAGTGACATGGTGTTTTCTTCTATTAACATATTTTTTATTAATAAATATCAATTGTGATAAATTGTAACTCTTTTAGATTACTTTGACTTTTTTTCTTGACCATCATCATCATGTCTAACAATAATATGCTTATACTTCTAATTCTTGTCTTTTTAATTAGCATGTGTTTTGTTTTGTTTTTCATTTTTTAGGTTGGATCCACTATTCACTTATTACTTCTTGGTTTACCGTTGAATTTACCAGAGTACAACTTGAAGCAAGTTCCCTAAGAACAGAATATAAAAGAGGTAAGTTTTCTGAGTCTTCCTTTTGAAAATGTTTTTATTCTATACCTGTGTGATTAAGTTTGGCAGCTGAGGAAAGTACATGTTGAATCTTTTTTAAATTGATTTCTAGGTAACTGATACTACTTTTTGAATATTGTTTATATTATATTGAATATGTCTTTATCATCTCCACTTTCACATTCTTTGTTTTATTCCTTCTGAAATTTCATGATGATGTTTCTGTGTATGAGTCTCTTTAAAAAGTATTAGATTTTCCATTGAGCCTTTTCCTAATGTTGTCACTCTCTCATATATCTGTATTCTGAAATATTTAGTTAACTCTTCAAGCCTTATACTTGATTTTAATTTTTTAAAATAATTTTGTCAATCATGTTTAAGAACATGATCTAGTGCATTGAAGAAATCTATGTAGGTCTTTGAT
>PITA01017445.1:0-43287 GCA_004023965.1 Spilogale gracilis | reverse complement strand
GGGGGGGGGGGTGGAAGAATGGGTGGATGGATGTGGGTGAGTGGATGGTAGGCGGGTAGATAGATGAATAGATTGGTCGGTGCATGAGTGGGTGGATGGATGGATTGTTGGTGTGTAGATGGCAAATCTGACCTAGAGTTTTGCCTTTAGTAATCCTTACATAGCCATTTAATGCTTCTTAGACATAAATTCATGATGATTTTCCTTAGTTTTAGAAGTGCTCCTATATAAAAACCCTGAGAAATAAGCAAGCAGAGGAAATGTGAAAGTGCTTTGAACAGTTAAAAGTGACATACCAAGGCAGTCAGTTTTTTACTGTTAAATTCTGGAAATTCAAAATGAGAGACTGAGTCACCTTACACTTCCCGGTGAGCATAAGAGTTATTTTCCAGATTGCGAATTCTCAAACTCGGTCGTGCAAACGACTCCTTCTGCCGTTGTGAAGTTTGGGGGCTTTTTTATCTATTTTCATGCACTCCACTCTGGCAGGTAGTTGTTAAGCTGGTAATGGAAAGTAAGCAGTTTATTGCTACTGGTGGTTAGCAAGCAGTCAGATAGCTTGAAGCTTAGCCTCACGATGGAACATGAGTAGTGACCCTGTGGACATCCTAAAGGATTTCGGAGGAGCCATTTCAGGGATCAATGGCAGTTCCATTACCGTTTTCATGGTTAATCAATGGAGCACACACTGTGACACGCAGCAGTTCCCAGACACCCGGCTGCATCCCACGGCCGCAGAAGGCGAGCGCCCAAGGAAAAAGCAGGGCTGAAAACCTCCAGGAAAAGGAGCAATATTGCTTAGTAAATTTCTCCTGCCACAGCAAAGGAAATCTACAGCTCAGCATGTTTTACTTCAGTACCCAGGGAAGATTAAAACAGAATTGATGAGAGAGTTGGCAAAAAATTGTCCTATTCTTTAGTTGGCTGAATAATGTACATGTCATATTTGAAAATAAAAAAGCCTTGTTTTAAAGAATAAAAATCAATGAATCCCAAAACGAGGTACATTTTAAACATTACCGAAAGTATTTTTTAAACATTCTTTGTCTTTTTTTCTCTCCTTCTGTCTCAGAATGTAAATTTCCAGTGTCTATTTCATGATAGGACTTTAACAACATGCAGATCCTGTCTGCTGTTCCCACTCTCATCTCCAATTCACTTACCATATTATTTGCTGTGAAGATTAATATCCCATTGTCTGCCCAGGAGGTGGAGAATGCCACGTTACCCTAATGTCATGAGACTTTCTACAGAATTTGCTATTTTTAAAATCCTAACTAAATAGGAACTAGTGGGAAGTAATAGTACACAGCAATATTTTCTGTTTTTCCAGCCTTCCGATGGAATACCCAGAATGCTAACATGGCACTTCTCTCTGTCTTCTTCATTTCTCTTGGGCAGAAACTCACCTGGCTCATAGGCAAAAACTCACTAAAAAGCCAGGACAGAGGTGTCCCTGAGACTCTTAAAATTACAAGTGTAAATCTGTGTTGGTAATGTCATAATTATGTTTGGGAGGTTACTCGTGTTCCATCTCAGTGGGCGACGTGTGCATGCGTGAGTGCGTGCATGTGTGTCTATCATAGGAAATTTAAAAATTATCACTTTAAACCCTCAATATGTGCCAAACGCTGGGCTCCGTATTTGTATACAGTGTTAGGTAAAAGTCTCAGGTGCTTCCTAGGAGGTGGGTATGACTGGGAAGCCCGAGTTACAGGCTGGGTGACGGGGGCACACACAGAGGACATTTACCCATGCAGCTAGGGTCACGAGGCTGTGGCTGACCCTCTGGAGGTTAGCTAGTGTCCTTGGGCCATAACTGAACTCCTGACTCAGACTTTCAGATATAGTGTGTTGGTTCTCAAGCAATGGAAACCGATTTAAACTCACAACATGATTCATAGACAAAATAAGACATAAGCTGTGGGCCTTTAAAACAAGGGTTGGCTGGGGCGCCTGGGTGGCTCAGTTGGTTGGGCGACTGCCTTCGGCTCGGGGCATGATCTTGGAGACCCGGGATCGAGCCCCACATCGGGCTCCCTGCTCGGCGGGAAGCCTGCTTCTCCCTCTCTCACTCCCCCTGCTTGTGTTCCTTCTCTGGCTGTGTTTCTCTCTGTCAAATAAATAAATAAAATCTTTAACAACAACAACAACAACCAAAAAAAAAACAAGGGTTGGCAAATTGTTTTTCTAGAGGGCCAGATAGTAAATATCTCAGTCTTGGTGGGCCATCCAGTGGTCTCTGTACCCAGCACTCGGGCCTCCTCCTGCGGAGTGAAGGAGCCACAGACCTAAAGGGACAGGTGTAGGTGTGTCCCAGCCAACTTCATCCAGACGGTCAGGCATGGGGGCTGGGCCCACAGGGTTAGTTTACTGAGCTCTGATTTAAAGTATGTGATGCTACAGATTTTCAATATTTTTCCTAGAAGAATGATCTGATTTCGGGGATATTTTGAAATTTGAATCATTATGGACAATCTGTAATAGACTATATTGGGGAGTGGGCAGATGGGGTGGGTTTAGAATGTCAGAAATCAGGACACAATCACACATCAGGTAAGCAAATTCCCAAGCGGAGAAAGAAAGGAGACCCCTGAATTCTGGGAGTCCGGCCTGTCTCAGGACTGATCACTGAACCTCTATCCAGTCCATTCCTCACACTGACTCCACACAGTGCTTCTTTCCATTTTCTGTTGGGTACGTAGGGCAGTGTTGACTTGGGGGCACTGACAGGTGTGTCTAAATCACCTTGACTGAGTGCCTACTACAAGGGCTTATAAGAGACAATCATACTGGAAGAATGCACAATTGGGGAAGTACAATGCTAGTTTGGAATTAGAGACATAGAGTTCTCTTAGTAACACAAAGCGCATGGATTTCACACCTATCAGAATGGCCAAAATCCAAACACGGACAAGACTAAATGCAGCAAAGATGCTGGGACTCACTGCCGGTGGGCATGCAGGCGGGGACAGCTGAGCAGATTCCTGCAAAACTAAACATACTCTTGCCTTTGTAGCTTTGAAAGATAAAGAAATGGGGTGGACACCCCCTGGCTCTGAAATGAAGAGTCGGCTGGTCACCATGCACTTGGTTATGGTGCTTCCCATAAAAGAAAACATTTGTGCTTTTTTTTGTTTTTATATTTTTTTAAATTTAAACTTGGAATATAGGCAACACACAATGTTACATTAGTTTCAGATGTACAGCATCGTGATTCAACTTATTTATTATTTTATTTTTTTAACATTTTATTTATTTATTTGACAGAGAGCACAGCTAGAGAGGGAACAAAGCAGGGGGAGTGGGAGAGGGAGAAGCAGGCTTCCCGCCAAGCAGGGAGCCCGATGTGGGACTTGATCCCCAAACTCCAGGATCATGACCTGAACCAAAGGCAGATGCTTAATGACTGAGCCACCCAGGAGCCCCAATTCAACTTTTTATACGCTATTCTATGCTCACCATTGGTCACCATCCAATGCTATTGTTGACTAGGTTCTCTGTGCTGTGTCTTTTAATCCTGGGGCTTATTCACTGAAAGCCTGTACCTTTCCCTCCCCTTCTTCCATTTTACCCCTTTCCCCTCCCCCCTCCCCCCACTAGAAACCATCAGTTTGTTCTCTGCATTTACAAGTCTGATTGTGCTTTTCGTTTGCTTCTTCATTTGCTTTGCTTTATAGATTCCACGTGTAAGTAAAATCATATGGCATTTATCTTTGTCGCTCTGACTTACTTGTTTTAGCTTCATACTCTCTAGGTCCATCCATATTATCAAAATGGCAAAATCTCATCCTTTCTTATGGTTGCATAATATTCGTGTGTGTATGTATGTGTACAACACCTATCGTATCCATTTCTCTATTAGGGGACACAGGCTTCTTCAAGATAGACATGGCAAGAAGGAAACATTTAAGACTGGGTTGATGCCTCTTATATCTCAAAATTGCTTCTTGGTTAAATGGTGGGTGCTTTCCTCCCACTGGAGGGTAGGGACATCACATACATCTCATGTCACTAGATCATGTGATGTGATTCAGAGAGAATTCAAATATAGTTATGTGTATTAGCTCTGTTTTTATTCATCTGGCATTTTGCTTCTTCATTGAAAAGAGTTTCTTGTTCACCTAAATTGTTTAAGATTGGTAAGACCTAAAGCTTATTTATTTGTCCAGCTAGGCTCTTGAGGCTCTTGGGTGTGCATAGAAATGTCAGAAGTTCTCTCTTTCTTTCTTTCTTTCTTTCTTTCTTTCTTTCTTTCTTTCTTTCTTTCTTTCTTTCTTTCTTTCTTTTTTGAAGATTTTATTTATTTGAGAGAAAGAAAGGGAGAGTGCACCTGAGCAGGGGGAGGGGCAGAGGGAGAGGGAGAAGCAGACTCCCCATTGAGCAGGAAGGATCATGACCTGAGCCAAAGGCAGATGCTCAACTAACTGAGACTCCCAGACACCTAGTCAGTGTTTCTTGATCTGTGTTTATAGGAAACAAAATCATATTGAGCTTTAAAGTTGTTTAAGTATACAGTGTGTGTGAAAGTCTTTCCCCAGTATTATTATGTACGTAAAACTGTACCCAATTTAGAAAATAAAATATTATCAGTGTAATGGTATGATGTAATTACAAAAACAGGAAGAGAAAGTCATTTTTCATCAGTTACTTATTAACCTTTATGATCTAGAGTTAGTTGTATTGCTCTGTACTTTCCATGTGGGCACCTGTAAAAGGGAAATGAAAATAATTCATCCCTCAGAGTTTTGTCAAAAGATTAAATAAAAACTGTTCTATAAACATTAGGTCTTTTAAAAAAAATCTATTTGACTTATTTCAGTAGGATTATATAATCAAGCACTTAGGTAAATGCAAAAATATTTGATGTAATAATGTAGACAAAGATTTCATTTCTCTGAATTATGAATTAGAGGCCTATGGCCAAAGACCAGAATAGAATAAGATTCCAATAGTGTACTCCCTTCAAAATCTGGAAGGTCATGTTCCTGGAATACATGTGGAAGGAGAACTCTTTTGAGGAATTTCACACGATCATCATCAGAGAGGGCTGGAGAACAGAATATATTTGGAAACTCATGATGGTTTTTAGAAATAGATTTTTCTTTACCTTTATATATTAATAAAACATACCACCAAATAGAAAAGCATGGTAAATATAGTGAATGAGTCATAATGGGCACATTTCAGTTAGCTTCAGTTTACCTTCTCTGGTCTCCGAGGTTCCTGGCATTGGACTGTATCCTTCTTACTCATACTATGTGCCTGATACTCAGAGGCGTGCGCACAACACAGGAAATCTGTACTGAGTGGGCTGGTCAGCATTAAGGTTTTCCTCCTCCACGTTGAAAGGCTGTTCTCTATGTGTCCCTGCGTTTCTGAACATCTTCTAAGTAAAGGCATTGCCTTCCCTTTGGTCCAGACTATCTTTTCACGGATGGCCATGGAGTCAACAGCCTTAGAAGACAGAGGTAGTGTCCCCTCTGCAGCAGAGGGAAGCTTTCCTACTCTCCGTCTGGGGTTGGGGGCGGTCATGGTTATTGCTCATTTTAGAAGACTGGTGGGGTCCCCAGGTGCAAGATCCCTCTACTGTCCCACAGTATGTCGTGTATCCCCATGCAGAGAAGAACAGTCCTCCCCACGTGTGTGGCGGTGGGAGATTAGGCGAGTGTCGTTAACACGCCGTCCCCTGCTTCTGCTCCGAATGATGAGTCATCTTTTCTCTCTGACTCGTCTTCTCCAGCATTCAGGAAACTAGAGCAGGCTACTGTATTACCTTGCGATCAGGGTAAACTCTCAGACCCGTCTTAATTCCTGTCACACTACAGTTGAAGTAGGGTGCTAGCCATTCCATTTTCTGGTGGAAGAATATGCCAAACATCAAATAGAGTTCTGTGTGTGCTCAACTCAAACATTCTGCCTTTTATGACTCCTTCCTTGCTTCTCATGTGTTAGTAAACACTTGCCCTCACATCCTCAACTCTGTCTCGTGTAAAGACTCAGGGTGGGGGCTCCCAGGCTGGGATCAGTTCTTACAGCTGACACTTTTGTAAGCGGCCAGCCCTCCCACTGACCACCAATGAAGAAGACGAGGAAGTAGAAACAGGCGGGAGCCGTCGACCTGGAGGGGTCTCGGTCAGCGTAGGTTGCCCTGACATCCAACAGAAGTGTCTTTTCTCACAGTCCTGGAGGCTGGAAGTTTGAGACCAGGGAGGTGGCATGGCCGCATTCTTGAGAATGGGCTTCTGGACTGTAGATGGCTGCTTTCTGTCCCCACGTGGCCGAGTGAGAGGAACCGCTCCCTTCTTCTTACGAGATCACAGTCCTAGTAGATCAGGGCCCCACTCTTCCAATCTTTTTAACCTTAGTTGCTTCCTAAAAACCCCGTCTCCGGATACAGTCACACTGGGGGTTTGGGGCTTCAGTATTTGAATATTGGGGCCCTGATTCAGCTCATAGCAGAAAGCCTCAAAGCTATTGAACACAAGGATGGGTCAGGGTCCCATGCAGCCAGGCTGACATTTGAGCCCATATTTTTGCCCTGAAGTTCCCCTAATTTGAAAGGAGGAGCAATAGAGAATCTCAAGAGCAAAGAGGCCAAGGACAAAGTATGAGTGACTGAGAGGCTGAGCAGAAATCGGGTAGCCCTCTGGGGCTAGGAATTGAAAACTGCGGTTCAGGAAAGAGGAGGGTTCTGGCCAAGACCCTGGGGTTCTTGCCAGCATGCTACCTAACAGGAAATAGGCTGTCTGCCTGAAATTAAAGGGCACACGTGAATGAGTGCCATGCTGGCCTGGGTTAAGGTGATGGGCATCTCCCCGAGCTGCTCGCGAGAAGTAAAACAAAATCCCACCCAGAGGAAGAAACATAATTCAGGGTGTCAGATTAGCTGGACATTTTTTTTTTTTGTACACAGTGTCTGGAATTAATTTTAAAAACAGTTGCCATACCAGAGACAAAAAGCAAATGCCTGCAAGTGAAAAGAAAGCAAAGAACATAATAGAAGGAATATTCAACTATTCGAGTTGTTAGACAGGGAAATTCAAAGGAAAGTGAATGGAGAATTTCAGTATATAATTAGAATATTTAAGAAAGTATTTCATTTCCCGATAAATACACAGGCTCAGAGGACAGCTGGTTAAGCAACTCTGTTTTTCATTCAGAGTTCCATTGGACCAAAATATAGTTTGTATTATTTCAAGTTATTTTGGTCAGGCTGTGTGGCTAAGCATACAATCCAGAGACATTTAGCTGCATAAATAATTTAGGATGGGCTCCTGCTCAGTGCTCTAAGCCCGTCCACTCAACCCTTCTTGATGTTACATTCAGAATCAATAGGATTCTAACAAAAATTCCCCTACCCCAACTTCAAATAAGTTCTTATTTTTTTCCTTTTATCTGAAAACTTCCCCCTAGTAATGCACCCCTCCCCCCAAAAAAAGGAAATATAGAAGAAGTCTGAGAGTTCTCCTGGCTCATCATTTTCAGAAAATCAAGTTGTGATGCACTCAGAGGGGTTCCTGCTGCAGGTGAGCAGAGACAACAGAAGTAGCCTGGGGTCAGAGGGGGGAAGGAGTCACACCTGCCCCGTGCACCTGTCCCGTGTACCTGTCCCGTGCACCTGCCCCGTGCACCTGCCCCATGCACCTGCCGCGTGCACCTGCCCCATCCAGGTGGCTCTGTGGAGGGCGGAAGTCCCAGGTGGTTTTACAAAACCAGTGAAAGGCAGTGAAAGTCATGGAATTCCTCCATCTCTCTTGCATTTCTGTCTTCCCAGCTGTGATCGACATTCTTATTCTTGTAATGAAAAAGGGGGATCATGAAATAGGAGCGCTCTCAATTATACTTCTATAAAAATCTGAAGAAAAGAAAGGCGCAGGGTGCACACAGCTTTCTGGTTACAGAAACCAACACACACCGTCAGTACATTTGTATACAATCTTGCTCAAATGCGAAGGCAAGAGCGGAGGGCATTCTGAGCCTTGGGTCAGAAGGTTGGGCGACTGGTCGCATCTACCCATCGTTGTTGTTGAGGGAGCAGTGCACTGGGGCTTTGGGCCTCAGAACTGAGTCTCACCTTGACCATTATCTTCCACACATTCCCCAGGTTATGCTGCGTCCTACAAGAAGATCACAGTCCTCCGCAGAATGTGATAGGAACCCCTCTGACACTC
The DNA here is from genome assembly GCA_004023965.1 of Spilogale gracilis. Lineage (NCBI taxonomy): Eukaryota > Metazoa > Chordata > Mammalia > Carnivora > Mephitidae > Spilogale > Spilogale gracilis. The sequence goes on along the minus strand of PITA01017445.1, from coordinate 35,113 downwards.
TGTCCCTTTCACGTTCCCTCTTTATAACATCTGCATTCCGCAGCCATAGTTGTCTCTGTCCTAAAAAATAGTATCCCGTGGAGCCAACATTTTCAAATTCGTATTACAAGAATTTTGTGTAGCTCGCCTTTAAGGTGAGGAAGCTATTACTACATTTGAATACAAATAGAATTTTATTTCTCTGAGTAACAATGTTTCCTGTGATCAGTTCCACATTAGATTTTTTAAAACTCTGTGTTTATTTATTTTTTTAAGATTTTATTTATTTATTTGACAGAGAGAAACACAATGGGAGAGGGAACACAAGCAGGGGGAGTGAGAGAGGGAGAAGCAGGCTTCCCGCCGAGTAGGGAGCCCAATGTGGGACTCGATCCCAGGTCTCTGGGATCATGACCTGAGCAGAAGGTAGAGGCTTAACAACTGAGCCACCCAGGCGCCCTAAAATTATATGTTTAATGGTGAAAATGTCATTGATACAAGCACTTGACTTCCTTAAAATTCCCTTTACTTAATAAGACTTTACCTGGAAAACAGGCCTGTGTGATTAGGAAGCTTACCTATATAATGTGTGGTTAAATATTTTATGATGGGTACAAGTGTTATTCTTTCCAATTTTCCGCTGAGACTATGAATGCAAGAAAATTGAGTGATATGTTTGTCCTAATGATTTGAATATAAGTTATTGAAACAGAAAATTCATTTTAAGAAAAAAGCAAGGATCATTTTTCCTTTTTCTGCTAGATGCTACATATTTTGCTGAAGGCTATCTTATGTGGTTTTGTGCACTTGCTGAAATCAGCAAAATAAAAACATTCTAATAATTAATTTTACATGCATGATTAAAGAAATCGAGTTCTACAAACCTATAGATTCCCAAAATTAATGAACTGCAGTAAAAGTATGCTTTGCAAGAATGAATAATTTAAAATCGAGAAGTAGTACAACATAAATAGGCTTTTTCTAACAAGGTTGTTTTCTGAGAATCCCTACAGGGTTTTAAGATGCTATTCAGTAATTCTGTGGAAAAGTAAGTTACACTTTTAACGAGATTTTCAATTATGGTCTCTTACTTTCATGTACACAGAAAATACAACTGACTTCCAGTATTCTTCCTGCCCATTGTTGAAAATAATATAAATATGTTTTATTTTAAAAATATTTACCTGACTTAAGAATAATAAAATACAATATCAAAATAATACATGTAAATATTAACAGTATAATTTTCTTAGAAAATATGATTTTCTCTTCTTACTGATGCATATTACCAAAGCAAGATTTATTTACGTATTTTCTTCTCTTCATACAACTCTCAGGTGATAAAGACAAATAAAGCCTGTGTGGATACCAGAATCGATTTATTTAATACAAAGACCTTGGAGCCCTTCTCCTGATTTTGAAACCGCCTAATGACATTCGAGTAAATAATCCGCCCTGTTGCATGCCTTCCCAGTCCCCGGGTTGCTCATTTTCACACGAACCCTTTCCCGGATACCTGCCCCATCTCAGAGGCTCGGGTGGAGTTGCTTCCTGACGTCTTTGGTCGCGGGCCACCGAACCCTGCTCTGCCGCTGCAAGCAGGAAGGGAGCCTACCAGCAGGTCGGCTCGGGTCTGATCTGCGGCTCCCACCACGTCAGGATCTCAGCTCCACGGAAGGCATGGCAGGCCATCTTTAAATGTCCCTCTGCCTTTACTGTAACTGACTCCCTCAGATTCAAATTACAGGAGAGACGTCTGGTCAGAAGGACGTCTGCCCCACACTCTATCATCAGGATGAGCACACATCCTCCCCCTAGGCAGCCGTTTGCTTCCCAGGTGTCTTAAGGGGACCCCTGCAAAGGAAAGAGGTGCTCAGGACCCCAAAGGATAAAAATCCACCTGCTGCCCAATATCCAGGCCTCCTTCTTCCCAAACTTAGACTGAGACAATTGCTGAGGCTGAACCGAGACCATTGTCTTTCCCCCAGTTGAACGAAGACGTTTGGGCTGTACAGGGAGAGTGACCCAAGATGTTACGAGTTGGCACACTCGTTATCTCATCTCTCCGGGTGGTCTCCCTGTCTCCTTCACTTCTGTCAGGATCTTTTTTTAAACAATATATTATGAAACTCCCAGATTAAATTATAAACTGAATCACGATCAACACATGCTAGAAAAGAGGCAAAGATGAGTATAGGAAATTAGTTAAAAAATAGTTCGATTATTTTAAACTACTTTTTTTCTATAACAAACATGCTTCTTCCTATAGTAATAAATTAATAACGTGGTGAGTCAATGTCGTAACACGCCATCAGATCGTGTTGTCTTAGAATGTTTCTCTTCCAGGATGAGTCAGTGTGGGGGAAACACCTGCCTATTCCTAACCTGGAGGTCAGCTGGCTTGGTGGCTCTCCCGTCAAGCCGCGAGCCCAGTCCTGGCCTGAATCAATAGTGCAAGTGACATCCTGGTCTCTTCCGGCCCTTTTCTTTCTCAAACTGTTCGAGCTGAGGAGGAAGGCTGGTCTTACATCCGCGAGCCCACTCAAGGACCTTGAGGCAAGCTAGGTGCTGCGGGACGCAGGGGAGCGGTAGGCAGACCGGGGCCCTGCTGGGTGGCTATCAGCACACGCTGGGGTCCCCGGCAGAGACTGGGCAGGCGGCACGGGGCGGCAGGGGCACGGCTGTGGGCAAACCGTGCTCACTCCTGCAGCAGAGAGTCCAGGAAGAGGTCAGCAAGTGTTTGGGGAGCCTCCTACCCACGCAGCAAGGCCGTGGTATTCTCAGTGATCCTCCCAGAGGCAGGAAATGAGCTGGGGCTTCAGTCGAGGGAGGAAGGGGTTTTCTCGGGACTGGGGACAAGATGGACAGGTTTGGGGAAGAAGCGCATCGCTGAGCCTCCATGTTTTTGTGATCTGTCCGCAGGTATCATGAGCAGAGAGACACACCAGGAAAGAGGGGACCCTCGCAGCCCAGGGCAAGGCTGTTCTAGATGCAGCCCCTGCTCCCAGGGGTGAGGCTGGGTGTGTGCGGCCACGTGCCCTTGTGTGATGGGACAGCGGAGCTGAGCCGGTGGATGCAAGGGGAAGCCCGTCTTCTGTCTGCCCTCCGGGACGGCTGCTCGGTCTCCGCCACGAGGTCGAGTTGTTCCCTGTAGCCGGAGGTGTGACAGCGGCTGGGAGGGCAGGCTGGGGGAGAGAGCCTGCCTGCAGGACGAGTGCCCTGTCTCAGCTCAGGACCCCAGACGAAGAAGCAGGACGTTACCGCAATTAAGCGCAATGCATACCGGGAGATCTTACTTTAATATCAAATTTTTTTTTCTGGCCTCATCTTTAAGATTTCAAGTCAGTGAAATAGGACGTGACAAGTGTTCTTGTACAGCAACCTGGAGAGAGAGGTAATGATGGGATGCCTTGCGTGTCCTCGGATTGGAACAGATGTGGGGGAAGGCTGTAATTACCGGGCTTAATCATCAAGAACAAGGACCTCACCCTAAGTGTGAAGGGGCCAAACTAACATCTCTCTCAGTTTCTCCTTCCCGCATGTGAAAAATTGAGAGGACAAAGTTAATGACAGTCTCTCTCAAATCACCAGGCCACCCTTGTTCTGGGTAATAAGATTAGAATTTCGCCCGTCCTCCCTGGGTGTGCCTGGGAATGGCCGTGGTTCTGTGTGAATGCCTCCTCGCTGGGCAGGGCTGGCGGGTTTCTGGTTTCCTCCTTTGCTTTCAACTGTGAGAAGATGCTTGGTCTGAGCATATGAAGCCCTCTCTGAGCCCTCTCTTCAATTGTGACTCTGATTACACGGTTATCAGAAGCAAGAGAAGTGAGCCCGTGTCTTTGAAGGTCTGGGAACACCTCAGCCCGTGAGGCTCTCCACTTTAGTTATTTCAAACACATTAAAATATAAGTGGATCCAAGTTGGAAACATTTCAGAAAGACTTCTTTCATGCTCATTTGAAGAGTTGAATTTCTTCTCCCCCAAGCGCCCCATCATGCCCGCACTGTGTCACCGGGGTCCACATTTGGCCGATGGCTGGAAGGACCCAGCTGTCAGGGCTGAGAGGACTGTGCCACCAGGAGTCCTGGGCCAGTGACCACGGTGACCACGCTGACCACGCTGACCGTGGCCTCCACGGGGAGCACGGCACTCCGCGCCCCCGCGGTGAGAAGAGCTAACCCAGGACGGTTTCCTCCCTCGCGGCCCACCACATGGTGATTGGGTGAAGTGGAAATTCTGGAGCATAGGCAACAAGATGCTCACTTTTCCTCCTTCTGGTTTTACTTCTTCAGTGACCATTTCTCCCTGATTGTTTGATGCAACCTTATTCTGTCTCTTCTTAGTGGATGAAAGATCGGCCTTTCAGATCCTTGCTGGAGAAGGAGAGGTGGTTGCATCAGGCGGGGGTAATGGGACAAATTCTGCGTTTCTCAGTTCCTTTCTCAGATTCGTTTTCTCTCTGGACTCACAATATGGCAACAGGAGCCTGTGAACACGACACAGGGGTCATTGACTTCCTGTGCAGCAAGCCTGGGTCTCACGGGGAGTCTCCTGTTGTGCATGACAAGGTTGATTCCAAAGGAGAAATAAAATCTTATTTCACTCTCTGTCTATGAAGCAAAGAGACCGTCCTACATTCCACTGTCGTGCGGATTCACACGAGGACCCCTTCCCGAGGCTGGCACATCCTTGGGTGGAAGTCTGGGGACACACATATGGGGGCCCCTCCAGTCTCTGGTGGAATGCTGAACTCCAGGCCCCTGCGGGTCCCCGCCCTCTGTGGCGAAGGTGGCAGAAAACGTCACCTTCCCTGCCTCACGTGGGCACGTCCCCCGGGAGGCTCCAGACCGTGCAGGGGTTGTGTCACTGCCCGCCCGACATGCAGCGTGCCAGGTGCTGGCACTGGGGGCAGGGACCGGGTGCCAGGGAAACGATCAGGCAGGCGCCTCCACCCCAGGGACCCAGCAGAGGTCTTGACCAAGAGTGTGCTGATTGCTGGAATAAGGAAGGTAGGGGACGCTTAATCACACACGTGCTTCTAGAAGGTTCTCCAGCATGGCTGCCTTCGGAAAGCACCCTGCATGAACTGACGCCACAGTGTGCACAGAGCAGGGAAGAATCATAAGGCGGTAAGCGTGTTGCTTCTGGGATAATCAGTGGGGGTGGGGAGAGGCTGTGGCTCCCGGGGAGTGACAGGCTCGTGACACAGAAGGACCAGCCCCGTGGGCCATGTCCCCGTTGGGGACCAGGCTGCTGCTTCTCGCCGGAGGCCTTGCCACCTGCTGGAGGGCTTCCGGCTTGTTCCGGGCTCTGACGATGAGCACAAAGCTGCTGCAAACATTCGTGCGTTTGTGAGAAGCAAAGGCTTCGTAGCTCTGCAGGAAGTGCCCGGGGTGCACGCGCTGGGTCACAGGCCCATGGCGTGGTTAGCTTGGCGGGAGTCCGGGCCACGGGGTTTTTCCGAGTGGTTGCTGCATTTCAATCAACGGCATCATTTGGAATTGGGACACAGGTCCCGCCTTAGAGGGGAACGCGGAGTGGCCACATCTTCTCCTTTCCCGCTACCGTCTCAGTGTGGCGGAAGGTCGGGTCTGACAGGGTAACACACACGAAATGCTGGGGGTGTAACTGGAAGATTCTAAGACCAGATTTATTCCTAAGGAACGTCGCCCTGGCACAGAAGGATTCCTGGGTCACACTCCTGGGTGTTAGGTCACCGAAGTGCTCATATCAGCTTCATGGCTCTGAACGTCCAGGTGCTTCCCTAACCGAGTGTCGCCCTGACAGAGAAAAGAATGTTTCCAGCTTGCTTTCTCTCAAGTTACCAAGTAACTCTTTCAGTGAACTTTCCCTCTGAATGAGTATCATCAGACCACACGCGGAGCCTCAGGGGACCTGACTCTGCCTCTCCTAAACGTGGAAATTGACACCAAAATTGCAATTACATTTTCTAGAAGCATCTTGGTCTATTCATTTAGCAAATATTTGTGTAAAGTGTTCTCTCTCTCTCTGTCTTCGGTCTCTGTCTCTCTTTCACATTTCAGGAAGGTTAGGTGTCACAAAGATCAGCATGTCCTGAGTCTTCAAGGGGTTTACAATTTGTGATCATAAAGTACAAGCAAATGTAATTATAATACAACCTAAAAATAATGGGAGCTTATCTTAGTTCAGGCTGCCAGAACAAAAATACCGTGGATTGGCCGACTGTAACATTTACTCCCCACAGCTCTGGAGGCTGGAAATCTGAGATCCGTGGTGGCAGATCCCATGACTGGTGAGACCCCATATTCCCCTGTGCCCTCATGTGGGGAAGGGTGTCTCAGGGATGGGGGTAGCTCCATCCTTAAGACCTCATCACCCCCCAAAGGCTGCACCTCCTAACACCATCACCTTGGGGGTTAGGACTCAATGCATGGACGTGGCCATGGAGGGTTGGGGGACACAGACAGCCCAGAACGGGAGCGCTAAGGAAGCCATGTCCAGAGCATTGGGTAGAGAGACCCAGAGTGGATACGGCTTCGTTTCTTTTCACGATTCCCATTCTGGCTGGTTAGGGGGTCTGTTCTCATCGCTGGTTACCTGAGTACCATCTCCAATTAAATGTTTTAAATGTCAACTCAGACATAAGGAGATTTCTGACGGATAAGTGGAGAAGGTTGTTTAATGCTGCTGAAGCTGTTTCAAATGAAAGAAAAGAGCAGAAGCAGCACCTGGACAGCAGGGGAAGGTGTGGCGTGCCGCCTGAAAGTGAGTCTGAAATTGGACTATTCAGGAAAGGGAAAACGGAAAATATTTGTGCAGGCTCTGTAAAATTCGGAGACTTTCTTTTCCTGCCCAGATCTTTCACATGTCCATGGATGTTGAGGAAGGGACGTCTGGATAAGGACAGGGAATGATTGCCAGGCAACATCACTACGTTAGCAAAGCAGATGAAGATTATTTGGAATTCTTAATGTCTCACTGGGGCTTGGGAGCAACCTGGCTGGAAAATGTCAATAAGAAAAAAAAATATCAAGAAAAACATGAAATATCCTCAGAATTTGACATATTTCTTTTTTTTTAATATTTTTATTTATTTGACAGAGAGAAACACAGCCAGAGAGGGAACACAAGCAGGGGGAGTGAGAGGGAGAAGCAGGCTTCCCACCGAGCAGGGAGCCCGATGTGGGGCTCGATCCCAGGTCTCCAGGATCATGACCTGAGCCGAAGGCAGTCGCTCAACCAACTGAGCCACCCAGGAGCCCCAACATATTTCTTTTTAAAGATTTTATTTATTTATTTGACAGAGAGAGAGATCACAAGTAGGCAGAGAGGCGGGGAGCAGAGAGCCCGATGTGGGTCTCGATCCCAGGTCCCTGAGATCATGACCTGAGCCGAAGGCAGAGGCTTTAACCTACTGAGCCAGCCAGGCATCCCAGAATTTGACATATTTTAAAAACTTGTAATGCTTACTGTTGTTCTGTAAAGTAATGGAGAACTCATACCGGCAGGGGGAAGGAAGAAAGCAGATTGAAGAAGAAGATACTTCATTTTTTGTCTCATCTCATGAGTGATCTGCTGATAATGGAAACAAATCTATGTGTTGACTAAGTTAATAACAATGATTTATAGTCTGCTTTCTGTTGGACAGTGAAATGTAGTCCTATTTTTCATGGAACTGTTGATTTTCTGAATGAAAATAATGCTTAAAAATGTGGGTGATGTTCTGTATGATGATCTTATTTCCCAGTTTCACGATATGACCAACATTTAAAGCATTCAAAAACAACTCACCTTAAAAATAAAACAAGATCCAATTAAAACCTGGTTATATATACGGAAAGAAAATCTGTATCAGCAGCAGAATATCTTGCTGACAGTAGGCTGCAGAAACTAAATCTGAAATGTAATACAATGTGTCTCATCTGCAGCAAGTTTTCTTTTTCTGAGACGCTCTAACAGTTGTCGGCGCCTGGAAATGCATTACATTTGGCATTGAACAATGAGGGAAAGAACAGGCAACATCATAGCTGATAATTTTAAATCAAGCCTAAGAAAAGTCTTTCACCCTTGCCAGATAAGTAAGTGGTTAAATCTAATGATTTTATATTGATAAATCGAACAGTGTATTTTTCACGTGAGCAGAATAATAGCTTCTATTTTCTATTTATATGTATTGTACATTTAACATTCACCAATGTCTTTGTTCTGTAACTTATAAGGAATAGTTCTCAGATATTTATTTATTGCACCATGAAAATAGAGGACCGGTACCTTATTCATATGTTCACCAAGCCTATGATTATCATTTTATGATATTCTGCAGAATTTACTTTGCTATTTACATAATTACTATCCTTTGATGAAATGTAACAGATATAAGTAAAAATGATATAAATCGGATGAAATGAACACCTGCTGAAGGCCAACTAATGATATGATCTTCAAGGTGACCCAATGTAATTACGCTGCCTACACAAAGATTTTTATTAGTTCCCATATTATTAGCAAAGCCGTAAATAATTATATGGTAAATATTGGCTCATCATGGGTAACAGGAGACCAATAAAGTGCTTGAATGGTTCACATGTCTTTTCAAAGTGCACATTTTATGGGGAAAAAAACTTCAGATATTCTGAAGTGCATGCTTCAGTATTCCATTTAATAAATAAGTTTAGGCTAATTTCACATAATTTTTTCAAAAGGCCTGTTTTTCTTTGATGACTAAAACTTTTTAAAAATATCACTTTCTCTCTAGAGAACACTGGGTTCTCTAGAAAATAGACCAAGGCAATATCTTGTGTGCTGAGGCTGTAGAGGCGAGTGCAAGCCCGGCAGCACGCTTGAGGACCCCCGACGGGAGACAAGCCTGGGGACATAGTTCCCAGCTGGCCGCCCTTTCTTGAGGGCAGTTGACTGCTTGCTGTTGGTGACATCCTGCTCTGGGTCTTAGGACCTGCCACATGGCGGGACGGTGCATCTGCGGAGAAGACGGGGGAATAGTTGATCTTGGAGGGCCCTCTCTGTCACGTCTCCTTGGGGTGTAAAGTGTCCTGTATTTCCACAATGTGCCAGCCGATGTCCAGGACATCCAGCCAATGTCCTGGCAACGTGTGAGCCTTGGCAGGCCCAGACTCTGCGGTTCTGGGGGCGGCGGGGGGTCCCGCTTGGTTCTGGCCCTTGGGGATGTGTCTCTGCAGCAGGAAGGGTCTAGCACTGGGGGTGGGGTTAGAAACTAGGTAACCATGCAGATCTCCACTGGAAGTCTGTTATACTCACCTTTTTTTTTTCCTCTCAGAGCTTGGTGACATTTACAATGTCCTATTCTCTTCCAAATAATAAGTTATTAAATAAAATCACCAAGATGTGGTTTTCAAAACTTTAAGGAATTCTTATGATTTTAAACATATGCCCCGATCGGTTCATCATTCACCTTCAAGACCTTCAAGAAGAGGATTTTATGAGTGTTCCTCTCCATAAAAACCATGCAAAGTTCCTGACAAGGAAGGACACTGTTGACGCCAGCGTCTGTGAGTAGCAAGTGCCCCGAGGAAATTCTCAGTCACCGCCGCCGCCGACCCGAAGCCCAGTGCTCGGAGCTGCCACGTTGGGACGTGACTGTCTGTGCGGATGGCGCTGCTGGAGGGGCGGGTTTTTCTCTCACTGTCTCAACAGCTCCTTTCAGAATTTTCCTCTTTGCTGCAGAAGAAGTAAATCGTACATATTTTTCAGGTGCTGTTTATACAACTTCATCCAAAGGGCTGATGCTGCTACTTCATTATTATTTTTTGTATGTGCCTAGTATGTCCTCAACAGAAGGAGGAGTGAAAGTGCACGAGGGCCTTTCTTTTCCCCCATGAAGAGGAAGGCCTCAGGTACCCTACAGACTGTCTCTGAGGACAAGCCGTAGCATGGCCTCCCTTCCTGGGGCAGCTAGCTAGGGGATTGGAAGAAGAAACGACGCAGTGTGCCCAGAAGTTAGTATCAGTCCTGGGGAACCGAAGCGTAATTTTTGTAGGCTCAGATGTAGGCGTTGTAGCAATCTCATTATTTTTGTTTGCTCTGTATGAAATTCCATCTGCTAATTTTGCCTTGTTTCTAACTGAAGAGTTGTTTCATATGAAACAAAAGAAACAAGGGCCCCTGGGTGGCTCAGTTGGTTAAGCATCTGCCTTCAGTTGAGGTCATGATCCTGGGGTTCCTGGGATGGAGTCCCGCATCGGGCTCTCTGCTCAAAAGGGAGTCTGTTTCGCCCTCTCTCTCTCTGTCCAATGAACTGAGTAAAATCTTAAAAACAACAACAAAACAAAAGAAACAGAAGAAAGAGGATTTTGTATATATGTAGCGAAAAGGGTTTCAAAATGTAGAAATCTAAAAAGAAACATAAAAATTACCAGAAATATCTAAGAGAGTTTGCTCTCTCCCTCCTCATGTGAGATGGTTTTATTTTAACAAAAGAGTCGGTTCCTCTACAATAAAGCCTTTGTATGATTGAGATTGAATTTGTAAACAGTTTTCGGGATACACATCCCTCATGTGTGCCATGAGGGTTTGGGGGTTCCAAGGCTTCCCCCCTGCCTCAGTCTAGAACCAGCTGGGAGAGGCTGCAGAGGGACGGGCGGAGAGCCAGCGGTCGCTCAGGTGGTGGGTTCAGGCAGGTGTGGGCCCCATGACTGCCCCCTGTGTGTCTGTGCCCGGGGGCCGCAGGGGGGTGGACTGGAGAGCTGCAGTCCCTGCCCGGTGTACCCCACAGCTGCTTGGCCACACAGGGAGGGGACAGTGTCGGTGTGTGTGTTAAAGAATCTAAATAAACCCCTATTTCAAGCTTGCAGGAATTAAATCAAACATCACTTTTCATGATTTTATGTATTTATTTATTTGAGAGAGAGGGGCGGAAGTAGCGAGAGAGCACAAGCAGGGAGGAGAGAGGGAAGCAGGTGCCCTGCTGAGCAGGGAGCCCAATGTGGGGCTCCATCCCAGGACCCTGGGATCACGACCTGGGCTGAAGGCAGACATTCAACCAGCTGAGCCACCCAGGTGCCCACGCATTTTATATTAATAAGCCAAGTCAAAAATAAGAAAACCAGCTTGTCATTCACTATGAGACTATGTATGGGACTTCGTGTGCCTTTTCAGAAAACTAATTTAATTAATTCTTAGTCAATCATAGTTCCTTTAACTTCAGGAGTAGAATATAGTGTATCAGGATCACAGACAAGAGTCTGTCCCTCTGTTGTTCTTACCTTGTTTTGCCAGATAATCTTCTCCTGCTCCCCGCTCCCCTGCCCATGGAGGCACACCAGTCTCTCCTTCCTGGTAAGACCTAAGTCTCTGGGAGGGTTCGGCATTCAGACACGTAGGTGTTCTTCCTCTTTCTAATCAACCTGGTCACCGTGAAACATTTGAGGTCATTTCTTTACGGATCATGCCCATCTGCAGGAGTGACTCAGTGTCCTTGAGAGATCCTGGCATGGCAGCTCACTTCCATTTCTGGCTCCTGGAATCTGAGTCCCGTGGCTGCTCAGTTATTCGGGTATTTCCTGTTTAAACTTCTTCAGACTTGATTTAGGTCTTACTTCCTCCTGCTCATCTGGGTGGAGGGGCCAAGAGGCGGCAGGTTAATGGGGCTCAGCTCCCCCGTGAGGGCCCTGCAGAGGGAAGCACGTCCTAGAGCCCTGGAGTCCCAGACATTCCCTGTCTCTGTTTCCAGCCCATCCCCTCCGTGGCTTCCAGCGCTGGGGGAGTCACTTGTTTGGGTAGGAGGTGAGGGCCTGCTAAACCGTGATCCTCCATGGCTACTGTCCCTTGATATGTAAATGTGTCTTTTGCAGAGAATAAAGTTAGAATCAGCCCCCAGGAAGGCTGTCTCTTTGAAGGGAAATGGGAGGGGTGCTTCCGCTGTGCTCAGTTTAAGCAAGAATCTGGCCTCTGTATTCGTGACGGGAAAGGAGCAGTAGGCAGGGGTTAGTGAGCAGCGACCCCGAAAGTGCAGGAAGCCCAGAGTCGAATCAGACAAACAAATGCATAGATCAGTGCACAAGTACCAGCTCAGCTCAGACTTTCCATAGTCATTTTGGGAATTTAGGTTTTCCATTGCTTTACTGTTTTTAGGTAACCCAAGAGGGCGAGCACATCCACAAGTCGCTTGATGCCAGTTTGATGGGATTGACAAGTCTCATTCACCCGCAGCATGGCGACTAGGGGGCGCGGCTCTCAGTGCTGGCGGGCATCACCGAGGTCATCCTCGCCACCACCCTGCCCTCTCGCTTCCATGACCATCCCGGTCTTACAGGCGAGCACCTTGAGACCCAGGGCGTGAGGACCCCTGACCTAGAGATGCCGGCTTCCCCGAACCCAGCAGGTCTGGCTGCTGAGTCCATCATTGTAAGCAGCGGGACGTCCCACCTGTCTGCACAAGCATGAGCCCAGCCCTAGAGAACGGGGTTGGATTTCCTCAGGCTGCCCATACTCTCATGCCTAAACTGGGACAGAAAGCGATATCCGAGGAGGATATTTACAGAAAACGCTGTCCAATTCTATGCTTAGGAACATAATTTCTGTAAAATGTATTTCGTTTTTAGAAAACATATGAGTAATGAAATTATTTCAGAAAAGTAGAAAATCTGGGAAAGGAAACCCAAGAAAATATTGAAAAAAATTGTCAGAGATTTCGTCTAAGAATAGCTCTACACTTGAATTCCTTCTCAGGTGGATGTGCCAAGTCGGCTCCTTTCATCTGTTGAAGAAATCGTAATTTCCACGTGACGCAAACTACAACACATCCCTGGAAGAGTGGGGAAGACTTCCAACTGGATTAATCTTCATGTAAGAATCTCTCAAAATATGAAAAAGAAAAACACAGTAGAGCTTAAATTAACATGGATAGATGGGAGAGCAGAAAGTAGAATTACAACTAACCAAATCCTGCAACATATTCAAGGTTGCGGTCACCAGCATGCTTTGGGAAGTGTTATTTATGAAATAAAAACATGTAACTTGGAAAAAAATCCATAAAACCTGAAAAAGTGAATTTATCAAGTAATAAGACGTGTAATAAGATATAATATTAGCTACTTCTATACCTGCTGAATGATAATCCTAGAATTTTCTTCTAGCAGTAAGACTTTTTCTCCAATTGTTTTAATACACAGTCCAACATGTAAAGTAGATAACCCGAAGAGTTTCCTCCTTCTCTGTCCCACCCCACTGGTGCCTGAGGCCGGTAAAGAAGGAAATCAAAAAACAAATAAATGTTTAATAATATAGAAAAGCATTGTATGTCATTGATAAATTAATAAGGAAGACTCCGATCCCTTTCTGTGCAGCAGAATATGTGTTGGTTCTCCAAATGTTGAGCTGAGAAGCGCAGTTGTGTTCCTTTTTGTCTCCTTCTTTTCTGTGCTGACCACATTATTTCAACCAGGGTCAGTGTGTTTTTAAAGGGTGTTTCTTGAAGATTCCAACATTTCCATAATAAGCTACCTCCTCTCCTGCATGTGCTCCCAAGATGCCTCCCACTCCTTACCTCTCGCCCACCTGTGCTTCTGTTCTCAAGATCACAGATAGCCTCTGGGGTGGCCAAGTCCAACACACGTGGCCATGCCAGTCCACGTAGACCCTCTGTGGCATTTGCTGAACCCTCTCTTGCATCTTACTGAGGAATGAATGTTCAAATGCCATCTTCTCCCCGTTTTCTTCAGTCCCCCCGGACAGCCTCGGTACGCCAGGGGCTTCAGTTTCTATTTGTGTGAATATCACTTCTGGGTTAGCATCTTCAGTCCAGAGCTCTCCATAGGGTGGCAGGTCGGCCCCTTTTCTTGAGGCTAAACAGCTCCCCAATGAAATTATCTTCTCCATAAGAACTGCTCCTGTCCTTAGAGGTTCCTGTGCTTTCTTAGGGGACCATTATTCACCTGTTCTCTGAGGCCAGACTTACCCAAAACCAGTGGTTCTCCAAGCTGTACCTACTCTAATTTCCATATCTCCTGATTCTTCTCTTCCACGTCCTTCCATACGAATAAAGAGTGAATAAATGTGTCCACAAAAAACAGAGTAAGAATAAAAAGTACCTGTAAACGACACAACTGGCACGGGAAGTGAAAATGTAAACTACTGTTGACTATCACTTTCAAAAATCATTTTGTGCTTTGTACTCAGAGCCTTCTCCTGGGATTAATTGAAGCTTATATCCTATTAGGTCACTCCAAAATAAGCATTTTTAGTCCTCATCATGCTCTACCGCCAAGACTGCACCCACTGTAGTAAGAACTTAAAAGTTGTTGATGAAGAAATAAGGAAGAGAAAAGGTATCTCCTCTCTTTGGTGGCCATCCCTGTAAGTTCTGGTACTTTTTGCCCTTAAAGAAACTTTAAATTTTCCCGTAGTACCTCCTCACGCATTTCGGTCTATCTCATTGCTTTGTTGTAAGACCCTTATTAAAAATGGAGGCTTTGAGGGACATAGGATGGTTTACAATGACTTTTTTTGTTTGTTTGTTTTAAGGAGTATCTATGGTTGTGAAAAGAGAACCACATTTGTAAGCAAATTACAACATCAAGAAGTGGATGGTTTAAATGGACGTTTTTTATAGAGAGACATGAATCAGAGATGATGCCGTTTACAGAACGTCACGTCACACTCTGTTGCTTCACGAAAGAATAGAACTCTTGCAGAAACCATCAAGATGGCAGGACAGGGAAGCAAACATAGTCATGGAAAACAAAGAAGATGCTGGGCTTGCCTCATTTTCTAGAGCCCAGTAAACATTGCTGCTTAACTGCAAATTTGATCACTGGGGGTTAACTTGGTTGTCTTCCTGTTGATTTTCCAGACTGTCCTCTTCCCTATTTTCCCCCTCCAAGCATCTTGTCAGTCACTGCCCACCAATTGTGCTTATTTCAGAGCCAACTGCAGGTAATGAGATGCTGATTGGGGATTCTAGAATTCACTTGCCGATGATTATGTGTTATTTTAACAGGAGAATGACAATAATTTCCTGTAATGCCACTTGTTAAGGTAATTATGCTCTAATTGCCTTATCAAGGTGTCATAGAGGAAAGGGGAGAGACTCCAAGATTTCACAGCTGCTGTCTTGCTCCTTGAAGGGTTCTCTGGAAACTGCATTGTCAGCCATCGGGATAAATCCCTTCCGATTGTTTGAAACCTGAACATTGTTGTCCCGGGCAGCTTATGTGACCTTAAAGTGAGGTTTTTAAAGAGCTGATTTTTTTGTACGTCTTAATGTAAAAACTATCTGCACAAAATGGCAGATACACTGAAACGCAGAGTCTGAAGAGTTCGTAGAAACTGGGTTTGAGAAGAAGCTAAGTATTAACGAATAGAATGGCATGAAATAAAGGGCATATGAATCTAAAATACAAAAGTCAAAAACATGTGTTTTCCATTTACAATCAATTGACAAAGACACCCATAATACAGAAAAATTAGCGTTATCTTGACTTTAGAGATCCGCAATGAAGATTATTTGTTCATTTAAGTAAGCTTTATATCTGTATTATGTCTATCAGTAACACAAAAGTATTCAGTGAGTCTGGGGCCCTCTTCTAAAATATTGAACAAAGGGCTCCTAAGTTGAGAAAATCCAAATATATTTTCTATGCATGCATTAAACTTCCATTCTGTTTGGAGGCAGAGACAATAAGATCTATAAACAAGTAAAAGACAGCAAGGCAGACAGTGGTGAGTGGTAACAGTGAAGAATGAGGCCGAGAGGGTAAAGCCCCTGGCAGGGCTGAGGGTGGTGTGAGAAGGCAGCATGTGAGCTCCAATTGTAGATAGTTGAAGGAGGTCAGTGTGCAGAAACCAGAGGAAGGTTTTCAGAGAAGGTCCAGAGATCCTGATGTGGTGTTTTGATGTTGTAGTTGAAAGATATCAGGAGGATGGTTGGCTAAGTGGGAGTGATTGGGACAAGAGAAGTCACAGATGAGTTCACAGAGGAGAAAGGGGCCCGGATCGCGTGGCATCTTGTATGTCACTATAGAGAAGTTGGCTTTCTTTGAGAGAGGGTTGGGAGCTCCTAGGGCTTTTTGGCAGATGTAGGGAGTCTTCAGGTTTGCAGATAGTTCTGACTTCTGTGCTGGGAGTAGATTACAGGGAAACAGCCAAGGGGATTCCAGTCACTAGACCAGGAGTGGTGAAAGGATGGTGATGATGATGGGAGCAGACTGTAGGGTTCAGCCAACGGGATTCCAGTCACTAGATTATTGAAATGAAGAACAGCATTGGCACAGGAAGGGCCCAAAAGTGGTCCTATGTGACCCAATAGTCTAAGTGGTGGGGAGGACCAGGGGAAAGAAATCAGCGGACCAAGGGAAGGCTCTCAGCCTATCCCCCCTTGGGAAGCACAGACGCCATGATCTGGGGGGAGATCAGCAGCTCCAGTGTAGGGCATGTTCAGTGTGAGCCGTAAGAAACTGGACCAAATTTCAGGGAGGCGGTTGTGTGAGCACTCTGGTCCAGGGAGAGAGAACAGGGATTTGTGTGTTTAGAAAGGGTTATTTTAAAGCAAGTACACGGTAATAGACAGGACTCAATAGAGAAAGGTAATGTGAAGAAAAGAAGGAGCTCCTCCCTGGACACGACGTCCTGATGGAGGGATGAAAAGCAGCAGAGTCAGCTTTCCTTCCATAGAAGGACTGTTTCTCCCCTTTGCCCTACGTGAACGAGGCAGTGGCTGTAGGACAGGGGCACCGACAGCTCATTTTCCGCCTTACGTGCTTCTGCGGCATAATAGTTTGGGAAAACATCCAAAATACGTTTACTTCGATGTATATTTTATTTTATTTTATTTTATTTATTTATTTATTTATTTATTTATTTATTTATTTATTTATTTTAAGATTTTATTTATTTGACAGAGAGAAACACAGCCAGAGAGGGAACACAAGCAGGGGGAGTGAGAGAGGGAGAAGCAGGCGTCCCGCCGAGCAGGGAGCCCGATGTGGGATTCGATCCCAGGTCTCCGGGATCATGACCTGAGCTGAAGGCAGTCGCTCAACCAACTGAGCCACCCAGGTGCCCCTCCATGTATATTTTAAATCCTGCATCCTTTCCTCTCCTGATACCTACATCGTAAAGCTGAGCTTCATTTCTCAGGAAAGAGCACAGAGAAACCTAACAAATGTTAACCTCTGGAATTTCAAGCTCCTATGTAGACATTTTAAAAACTAACGCTGAATGATCATGTGAACCTCAAAGCACTACTGACTTTTGAGAGCCAGGCTCTGCTGAGAAGGAATTTTTTGTCTTCAAATTAAAAATAGCTTAGCTAAGAATCCCTATTGCTAGGTGTTCAGAGCATGGGATATAAAGCTTGCTGCCCCGAGGTCAGGAGGACCATCCCTCCCCTACTGAGAGGACCATCTCTCCCCTATGGAGAGGACCATCCCTCCCCTACTGAGAGGACCATCTCTCCCCTATGGAGAGGACCATCCCTCCCCTACGGAGAAGAAGGGAGAATTTCTTCAGTGCTATGAGTTCAATCACCACCGGGCAGAGGGGAGACACTAGGGGTGTGGCATGAAGTGAGATGTTGGCTGAGAAGGGTCAGAGAAGGGGTTCTCTCAACACCTTGGGGTGAAGCATGTGTGGCGATAAAAATGCCATCAGGCATGATTCGAGTTCAGCAAATGGGGAAGCCCGATGCCTCATTTGTTAGGTGTAGCCCTGAAGATAGCAGTTCTTTAGAAAAGCCTTAATTCTATCATGGTGGCTGAAAAGTAGGAAACAGATGCCCAGAGTCTCTGGAAAGATGTAGCAGGGTACAGTCTCATGGAAATCCGTATATCTCAGTGTGGTTTGGGGAGATCAGCTAATTTCTGTGGTCAAGGAGGGAATGCAAGTGAGAGAGTCTTGCAGCGTAACATTATCTAAACAAATGCACAAAGGGATAGATAGATGGATGGTAGGGTGAATAGACAGATGTAGATAGATAGATACAGATAGATTGGATGGGTAGATGATAGATAGATAGATAGATAGATAGATAGATAATAGATAGCCAGGTTGACTGATGGATGGACAGATGGTGGATACATACACACACACATACATAGTAGTTATCTATTGAATCCAAACTCACAATGCTAACTCTAATCATATAAGATTTCATTTGTTGCTTCAGACTTTTAAGGCAATTTTACAAACTTTAGAGGTTTTTGTTTTCCTTCCATGCTTCTATTTTTACAAAGAGACAGTTTTACAAATAGTAATTTGCTTTCCTATATCTAAAGACTGAAGAGTGTGTCCAGGATGCCACCCACATTCACGAGCATCCTGTCGCTGAGTTCTGAGTTCTCCTCTGCGTTGGGCTGAGGCTGCTCTGAATGTGGTGAGAATGACGAAGAGATGTGGACAAAGGAGAACACAGAGACTTACTTCAGCTTCTATAGGACACTCTTCCCTTGTTTCCTTTAAGCTGTCTGAACACTAATAAGACTTAGTATTTCCTTCTAAACGAAACAGAAATAGATATTTCAATTTTAAGAGCTAATTTCCAAGATCATTTCCAAGGTCAGTCCTTAAATTTTTCATTGCCTTAAGGTTCAAAACTGCTCCCTTCCTCTCTAGACTTCCATCTTCCCCAAGGCGACCTTCTGAGGCACCTCTCAGACCTCCACACTCAGGTGGTATCGAACAGCCCCTCTCCAGACCAAGGATGCCCCCCCATTCCGGGGTGACAGTGCTGCAGGTGGCAATGAGCGCGGAGCCAGTGAGAGATCTGCCTGCTTGCACGAGGCCCCCTTGGGCGTACCTGTCGCACCGCCGCCCCAGCTGTGCGACCCCGTGCAGCCCGCTGAGGGCTCTCTGCCTCAGTTCGCTTGCTTGTAAAGTTGGGGACAAATAATATTGCCCTGTCGTGTTTATGCAAATGGAAATCTGTGCACAGCATCCGAGAGATACACAAATAAGCAGGAGGAGAGTCCGAAAGAATGTGGGTGCTTCCTGTGGTTCGTTGAGACTGTGAAGACAGAGAGACAGAGACAGAGACAGAGACAGAGACGGGGGGAGAGATAGAGATGGGGAGAGACAGACTCCTGATCTCTTGGCCACCGCTCTTTGCTTTCCATACAATAAGGCAAGGATACTAGCGTTCTGAGAAGAGCGTTTTGCCATGGATAGTTTTTTACCATCTCCATTGTTATTTTTAGTATGTGTAAGTTGTGTCATAAAAAGGAATTATAAGCCATTAATGAATCTCTCTTTGTTTTTGAAATGAGTGATTTTACTCATTCCTGAACATTTCTTTAAAATTGGGTACAGTCCAGTTTTGTAGAATGATGAAGGACGGAAAAGAAATCATTTATCTTGAACGTTCGTGTTCTGGTCCTGTCTTTGGTTTTATGTCCACATGCGTTACACGCGGGCTCCATGATAAAATGAGGAGAAGTCTAGTTGGCTTTAGGGCACGGGGGATTGGGGGGCAGCAGCCCGGCGGGGGTGAGAGGGCCGTGCCCCAGGGCGGGAAGGCGGGGTGAGCATGCCCTGAGTCCATCCTGTCCTCTCCCAACTACTAAATAGATGCTTTGCCCTCTCTGACTCGCTGGTTTGATGCTTCTTGAATTGTCTATAAAAATATGAAGTGTTCGCTCAGGGATCCTATGAACTCAACCCCAGCAGGAGCGAAGACACAGAAAAAACCAGCACGAGGGGAAGTGGGAGACTCTCGGCCAGCAGAACAGACCTCCTCCTCTCTGCCTCTTCGACCCCCAAATGTGACGCTGTGATGAAAGGTTGTGGGATAGAAAGCCACGATAAGGCTTGAAAAAGTTAGATGTTGCCCTAAAGTGAAGGACTCCCCGAGCATTTTCTCATCATCCCACTGACACTGGTCAGTAATCCCTTTTGTAAAAAGGAGCAGTTTTCTGCCTCGATAGGAAAGAGACCCTCTGCTGTCAGGCCTGTGTTCAGGAGTGCCACAGGCCAGAGGTGTATTTCTGCCTCTTTTTTTTCCCCTGGTTAATTTGACTCTATGTTATCTGGCATATCTATGTTTTAACACTCAGACTTCTTTAGCTGGGAAGTAATATTTATTTCCCTTTCAGTCACCAAATGAGTAAAGCAGCATTCAAAAACTTTAAAATGATGGGGCGCCTGGGTGGCTCAGTCCTTAAGCGTCTGCCTTCGGTTCAGGTCATGATCCCGGAGACCCGGGATCGAGTCCCACATCGGGCTCCCTGCTCGGCGGGAGGCCTGCTTCTCCCTCTCTCACTCCCCCTGCTTGTGTTCCCTCTCTGGCTGTGTTTCTCTCTGTCAAATAAATAAAATCTTAAAAAACAACAACAACAACAACAAAAAACCCAAAAACAAAACAAAACAAAAAACACTTTAAAATGAAAACACTCTTTCCAGAACTTTCTAGTCCAGATGGTTGGACTTTAACTACCCAGCGTAACGCAGTCGTAAGGAAGGCGTTTTATACTTCACTTGGCTGTGTTCCAGCCATCTCACACACAATGAGTCACCAAAAAACAGAAGTGCTCGATGGCCATACCATCTCCCAATGAATGAGCAAAAATTAATTGATCAGCATTGCACTTAGTAATAAATATTTAATGGGATATTCTCTTCTGAGACAAACTTCCAGAGTGTCTTGTTGATGCTGTAGCGGAGATGGACGCCGCAGCTCCGTCCTGTGCACCGACTCAATGAAGACAGCCTTCTGTGCCCAAGACCCGGAGTTTAGATTTGGCGAGTTGGAGTGTCGCATCACTTTCTACTTGATTTTTTTTTAGCATCCTGAGACATAATACAATTGAAATAACAAGGTGGAAAATTATACAATACTTTTTAAAACCTAATATCTTCTTCCATTATTCTGACAAATATTTTAAGAGTTGTTTTTTTTTAATCATCTAAAACATTTTATGAATGCACGCTATGTTACAGTTATGTCCTGGGGAAAGTTTCTCTCTCTTTTTTTTTTTTTTTCGTATCAAAGGAAACTTGGACACGAGTGTTGACCTAGTTTTCCAAGCATGAATGCAATCTTAGAAATAATCACTTGAGATAAGGTTTTAATTTATGTTCTCTGAGTTTCCGCTATAGCATAGTTTTAGGAGGGTTCTTTATTTAATGTGAGACAATGTGTTCCTCAGAAATGTGGATTGAGCAATGGTCTTCAAATATGGGACTGAATCTAAGGTGTCACTGATGGAAAGGCCCAGTGCCATTTTATGTCGCATTTAGAAAAAGAAAGTGTTGCTCATTAAACTATCACCTAGAATTTATTTTAAATGTGCCAGGAAAACCGTTTAATATTTATTCAGAAAAATACTTTTGTTGTACATCTTTTTTTCATGTATAAAACCGAGTATAAATGAAATAAATTAGTAATCTTAAAACTTCTCTTAATGCACCAGCATTTTGAAAAATATGTTTTATTTGTTTGTTTGCTTGTTTTTAGGTGCTAATTAAGTCCATGTACTTCCAGGTGGCTTGGCATTTTTCCTCATGGCTTTAACAACATGGATGGCATGGCACCCTCTCTGGGCTCTGTCACTGCCCCAGAATTTTCTTCTCAACCATTGACATCCGATCTTGTGTTCTTTTTTTTTTTTTTTAAGATTTTATTTATTTATTTGACAGAGAGAGAGAGACAGCGAGGGAGGAAATACAAGCAGAGGGAGTAGGAGAGGGAGAAGCAGACTTCCTGCTGAGCAGGGAGCCCGATGTGGGACTCGATCCCAGGATTCCGCGATCATGACCTGAGCCGAAGGCAGACAGTTAACTGACTGAGCCCCCCAGGCGCCCTTGGTCTCATGCTCTGATGAATGTGGAGTTGGTGGTGACCATGTGTGATTATAGATCACAGCCCTTATAAGATGCACCCTATTTCAGATGTGATAATGAAAAAGAGACAGGGAGAGAGAGAGAGGGACTATATATAGAGAGAAAGGAGATTATTCATATCACCTGTTGGATCTGTTTCTCCAGCAAGCCCTAACGAATACACTCCATGTGTTCCTACACAGGAAAGTTGCCGAACCTCTGTGTGTAGTCATACCACACAACAGTATACACAGCATGGTTACATCTCAACAAATTCCCTACCTCAATACTAGCACTTGATTGTTGTCTAACTGGCTACTGAAATTATCTGTTCCCTCTCTTATTTCCCACATGTTTGTGGAGAGACTAAAAGAATAGAAGATGAGAGGTTGGGGCGTTGGACTGGTACTGGTTGTCCAAATGTATATACAAGCGATTCATTCTGCTTTTTCTCGATCCTGCCAGCATCACCAACCTGTGTGTCTGAGTAGTCCTTGTGAGGAACGCTAGGAACGGTGGCAGTGGCATGTCTCACTTTAAAAGAAAATGAAATCTAAGATGTATGGATATTGGTCAAAGGAAGACCTAAAGTAAGCAAACCCTGTTGGTGGTGATGAGGGGGGAGTTGGCGAGGCACCTGGTCAAGTTGGGACGGTGCACTTATAGTCAGAAAATTCTAACCAGGAGCCTGACAGCTAATGATTAAAAAAAGTAAGTGCTGATAGAACCATGTATTGGATCCATCTCATCCCACTAGGTCAAGGAAATATGACTTTAAAGTAATACTTCTGCATGGTAATCTTTCTTCCAGAATAAGGAATTTGAGTCCTGGTGCAGTAGCAGCAGAGAGGGACGTTGGCCCGTGTGGAAGACAGAACAGACACTCCCGTCCTTTCTGACTATATTTAGGGTACATTTGGCTCATGAATTCTATATTGTTCAGTGAGGCACATGCCTTCAAACTTGACACAACACCAGATGAGTTATTTCCACGGTAACAATGAGATTAGGATGCAAGTTTGTAGATACACAGGTTCAACTTGTGACTCACACACTCCCTTGGCCAGAATGTGCTTGTTGGGTTTGGGGTCTCCATCCTCCCCCATCCTCCAGCTCGCAGTGTTAACCTCCATGACCATCCTATGAGACTGTCCTCTCTCCACCACACCTGTGTTCCCAAGGCACTGTGCCTCTCTCCAGCTCATCAGGGATGATATTCTACTTGGTTTTGCATGATGATATAACACAGTGCACCTCAGCTCCTAGGTGGCTAAGCTACCCGAGGGCAGACACCTTCTTGTTTGCCCATCTGCCTGGCCCCAGGACCTCGTAGAGTGTCTTGCACCATTGACCTTCAAAATATCAATCAAATAAATCAGAATCATGGGAACCTTTAGTAAAATTCATCTTGATGATCCTCTATATGTCTCTAAAATATATCTATTTACTCGTACCACAAATGTTGAGTGTCTGTTATATGCCAGGCCCTAATCTGGATGGTAGGGAAATAACAGTCCCTACTCTTCTTCCCCAAAACCTCACTTCTGTAATAGAGGGAGAGATAGGTATCAAAAGACAAACTCATACTGTGTCTGAGAAGGAAATATGTTTGTTGGAAACAATGCAGGGGAGGACATGGAAGGTGCGGGGGTAGGGTCATTGGAACAGAGCCCTCTGAGAAAACCTCAGCAAAAGGTGGCCCTAGTGTAGACTCGCAGGAGGTGAGGAGGTAAGCCAGGCAGGCCCCAGGGGATGACCATCTTTTCTGGAGAGAACACTATGGACGTTCCAAGGCTGGAGCTCGAGGGACAGTCTGCCTGGAGCGGGTCCCAGCAGGACCACTGGACACTTAGCCCTGCAGGTGGCAGGCAACGGTGGGGAGCAGGAGGGTCCTGAAGGGCCTGGGAGTGTGTGTGAATCAGCTGGGGGAGGCGTGGCATGGTCTGGAGCGGGGAGGAGATAGACTGATTTCAGATTCATGCTGTTCTTCACTTTGCCCATTACTAGGGCCCTCTGCCCAAGACTTGAGCATGGCGGGGTCCACCCTCTTATTCCCAATGTCTTTGCAGAACATCTCACCATATAGATTCTACAAGTGATTATGGGTTTAATAGCAATACCTCCTTGATCAGAAGTGTTCATGTCCGTCAACAAATTAAAACTTCTATGGCAGCAGTGGACCTAAAGAGAGAAACATGTTCAAAATACAGCAGCTGATTCCTCTCTCAGGAAGTTCGGGGATGTTTCCTTTCCTTGGATTTGGGGAAATAAATCTTTACTTCGACTTCTCTTTCCCCCAGTTCAGCCTTACAAGAAGGTGATTTTTGTAAACAAATGCCCCTCTTTGGAAAACACCATGCAGGAGGTCCAAGTGAATGTTTGGAGAGAAAGGGTAAGCAGTTTGTATAATGATATGTGGTTCATTAGCAAGATCACTTCTTACACATGCATAGCGAGGATCACTTTCACTACCTGAGATGTCCCCAGGTTGAAGTCTTCCTGTGCATTTACCATCTTTCCCAGGTAACGGAGGGCTGCACAGACGCGCTGTAATGTCCAATCCACTGTGGCCCGGGCTTCACTCAGCGAGGGCTTGAAATGACAGTAGTTGCTTGTGATGACTTGGATTCTTGTTGTTGTTGTTGTTTAGAATTTAAGTTACTTGATCTGAACATTTCCTATTTTGTATGTTTGCACATTTTCTAGGGCCTGGACATTCTAAAGAGCAAGTGATCATATTTGTATATTCACCTAAAACATAATTTAAAAGGTAAGGCGCATCATCCTAGGCTGGAGAGAGCAGGAATGGAGAGCTTGACTATGTGATCTTATTAAGATCATTTACTTTTCCTTTTGTGATTTTTAAGTATCCCACTCTACCCTCCCTCAGCGCAGACAATGTAGTCGCCATTTTGAGCCGTCTTTTGCACCATTGGGGCTATTTCAATATTCCAGATCCAAGCATCTCATCTCTGAGCGGCACTCACCTCAAGGCTCAGGTAGGTCCAGAGGCTAGGGGCTCGCGGAGGTCTGCATTCTACCGGAAGCAAGTCATCCAGTATGTGTGGTCTGCTAATGATGCCTCCATCACCAGGATTCGGGTCTATGGTTAGAGCACATTACCTGTCATCAAAATTCCCTGCACACTGACCCCACGATTCATGGCTGGGGACTAAAAAGTAGGGGCTCCCAAAAGCTGAAAAAATAATCAGTGTGACATTGGAATCAAAGCTCAGCCTGTCCTTGGGGTGGTGTTTTATGTGTTGCTGTGCTTCACCCTGCAGGGGTGAGCTGGGTGTTGGGGTTGAGCAGCTCTCATCTGCCTTCTTTACGGTGACATGACATCTTGTCAGCTGGTGGCTTTTCCGGCTGCTAAGAGCTTCCTAGGCTGGGAGCTGACGGCACTGTCACATCGTCTGCCTCCACGAGGTGTGAGAGCAGTGGGAACCCGGCTGTCTAAGTGCACCTGCCCTGGGAGGCTCTAGAGACTTTCTGGAATGTGCGTGTGAGAAACTCCATCCATAATCCCGGACAAAGGAGGAAAAACTGACTGGGAATGAGTATCCAGAGCGGTGGCTAGGCATGAAACCAGGGGCATATTATGATTTGTATGACTTCATTTATCCCCTTACCAAGCAAGTATGATCTGGGAAACATGGATTACTTAGACCAAGCTCATCGGAGCCAAGGAGCCATTGATAAAACTGGTGTTCAAGAAAGCTGGAGGGCCATGAGATGCTCCCACAGGAGGAGGTCTGAGATGCTCCCACAGGAGGAGGTCTGAGAAAGCCACATTCCTAGACTACTTTGGACGCACCCCCAGAAAGCCAACTGTGAGTCCGAGGTCCAGCTCCTGGATGTGTCCTCCAACAGAATCTCCATCGGTTTCGCCATTCTCTTTCCTCTTTTACACTCGCTGATGTCAGTTGCATCTGTGGGTACTTACTGAGCCACCATGCATCCCATGGTCTACCGAGATCAGTGGAGTGTCTGCTCTGTGTTGAGCATCTCACTCTACATCGAGGAAAGAAAGGTTAATATAACAAATTACAGAAACAGAAATTCCTTCAGAAAAACTTGTATTGGGGGGTACCTGGGTGGCTCAGTCATGAAGCCTCTGCCCCCGGCTCAGGTCGTCACCTTGGAGTCATAGGATCGAGACCCTGTTTCTCCCTCTCTCACTCGCCCTGCTTGTGTTCCCTCTCTAGCTGTGCTTCTCTCAGTCAAATAAATAAAATCTTTAAAAAAAAAAAAAAAGAAAAACTTGTATTTTTTACTAAAAGCTATGCAACAAATTGAAGTTTATTTTTTATCTTGACTGCTAGGAAGCTGATGTCAATTTAATACTCTGCAGAAAAAAATTTATGATACATGCCAGGTAAACTACTTTTTGTTTTTCTTATGATTTCAGATTTTTCTTGAATTGTGATTATTACTTTGTATGTGATCTTGTATTGTAAGGTCTGGATATTTTTGAAAGCAGAGAACTTATGAATTCCAAGTAAGAAAATAGCAAATGATTTTACTCTAAGGAAATCAGTGATTTTGAACAATTCCTATGTGATCCAAGTAACAATTTCACTGAGGCAGGAAAATGTTCTCCGTGCATCTCAGAAAATGGCTGTGATTAAAACAGGCAGCGACTGTGTCTCTCCAACACGAAAAGGTTCTCTTGGGCCACTTTCTAAATACAGATTTTGCTATGTAAAATTTCAATGAAATGCTATCAAATAAATAAATCTTTTTTCTTCAAACACATACACCTTAATGGAAAAATTTTGTGTCATTTATTATACTGAATTTTGACTCCTGGAGAAATGCTGTTCTTTAAAGCAGCGGGATGTAGTCTCATTTTTTTGAGTTTTATTTTTTTGAAGTGTATGCCAGTGTTTATGTTCAAAGGTTTCTACTAAAGAAAGACATTTGAAAGACTTTGCTGGGAACGTATTCAGGCACGGACCTAAAACTAAGTGAAAACTACTTAAGATGCAGAGCCTAAAAAAACTGACCTACACATTTACCAACTGGCCTTTAGGATTTTCCCCGGTTAAGATTAGCTTTTATGGTCATCATTCTGTCTTCATGATTTTGTGACCCCAATCATTTACTCATGACTGTAGGAGCAGAGACAGGAATAGCACTGACAAAAGGGAAGCGAATGTAATCTCACTACCCTGTGCTCTTTTTAGTTACAGCAGCATTTTACTCTAAAACCGTAAATAGCTTTATTTCTTGTTAATGGAGTAATTTATACAGTACCTAGTATCTTCATTGGCAGTACTCTTTATTCCACAGCAAACGTGCGGCGTGTACCAAATCAATGGCGTGAGTTATGGAGAGCGGCACAGAGCTCCGTTCTTCTCAATAACAAAGAAGAAAACACATTAAAAACGAGCATTGATGGGTTGGTGTGAGATCCGGTCAATGGGCTCTCCCGGAGTCGAAATTAAAAGGCAGTTAGGAGAAAATTGTTTTCTCTGGTCATCAGTCACAATGTGAAAGGCCTTTTTCACAATGATTAATTAAAAGCCCAAAAGAGAGAGTGAGGAGGAGTGAACTTTAATAAAGTATCTGGCTGGTTTTCGGTAACATCATGAGTTAATGGACGGTGCTTTACCTTGACGAAGTGTTATTGCTTCAGTCCATAATTTCATCTTGAAATGGGCAAGAGAGTGAATCTTCCTCTTCGTAATTGAGTATTGATTTGAAAATAAATGGCAGTGAAACTCCCCCTGAACTGTCAGGATATATTCTGGATGGCACCGACAATAAATGATTTCTCGTTCTCATGAATGCTATGGGTCAGCTTGATGCTGGGGCGCTGGGGGAACAGGTGCACTCTGCCTCCCGCTCGATCAAGTTCCCCACAATCCGTGGATGAGACATCATGGGACAAGACGTTCCATCCCCCGGGGCCCAGCTCAGGCTCCATTAGCAGCCCCCTTTGTAAAATGTTTCCTTGAATTTGGAAAGCAATTTTGAAACAGCAGGTCTGACATTTGGCTCCTCTCCCAAATAATAGCTCCCTGCTAAATACAGCACTTATGGAATACTTATCGATGCATTTTCAATGGGAGGGAGTTAAAATGTCATTATAAATGTTTCAGTGGGTTTGATAGATTTCCTTTACAAGTGGTAAGTAGTATAATTGGCCGAGATCTAACCAGGCACAAAAATGACAAAAGACGATTTTCATTCTGTGGCTGAGTCCCATTCAGCGCTCATGGATTGTCCTATCAGGGCAGACGGCAGCGAAAGGTGACTTCTGGAAAAAAAAACAAAACAATATCACAGGAGATTTAGAGGGATATATTGGGATTCGAAAACAAGAAGTCCTTTTACAAAATGCTGCCGGATTGATAAATCCGTGAGGTAATAGTACATCAGTGTTCGTAACAGCAGTGAAAGCTCTGGTCTTTGTTTTTCTCGAGAGTGAAGGCCTTTTAAATCAGAACTTCCCATCTAGCATTTGTTTAACCAAGATTTCTGAATTGATATTTACCATTTTCACATTAGCAGTTTTATACTGTACCGAAGGAAAGGACAAAAATCCTGTCTGGGAAACGTGTCTTGGTGTGTCCTCCTTCCTGACTCGGGACCGAGCCGTGTGGAGCAGAGGGCTGTGCTGATGCCATGGGAAGTCCAGCTCATGCACCAGCTGGCTGTTAAAAAGAAAGAAAGAAAGAAAGAAAGAAAGAAAGAAAGAAAGAAAGAAAGAAAGAAAGAAAGAAAGAAAGAAAGAAAGAAAGAAAGAAGGGCGGGAGGGAGGGATAAAGAAAGAAAGAAAGAAGGAAAGAAAGAAAGAAACTTTCCCAGATGATTTTCCTTGATCAGGATGGAAAAGTCCTTTTGCTTATTTCGCTCTGGAAAACTTCTTCTGGAAGGGCAACGATGCTTTGGATTGCCTACAGAGGCATATGAGATTCACGGAAACATGGTCTCCTCGAGCCCCCGTGGGCAGCATGGGGTTCCTCCTCCTTCCCCGGGGCTATGAAGGATTTATTAGGCAATAATTATGTCTGGTAGGCATCAATGAAGACAATTAAGTGGAATTTTATAGATTATAAGAAATGTGGGTTAGGGGTATTGGAGAATCTCAGTTTCATTTTCCAATCTGTTTTCCAACCGTTTCCCCTGCTAGAAAGACCTGGTACAGACCCGAGCAGCTGGCCCCTCTCCCAGAGTGCCCTCCGAGTCCCCCAGGACCTGATTCTCTGGCTAGAGCCAAATACGTGGGTTTTTAATGTCTGCAAAGCTGCCTTTAATGCCCAGGTGAAATATCATAGTTTTATTAGAAAAATGGAGTTAGCCATTTAGGGAAGTAAGACAAGTAGAAACCAGCACCCCAGAGTTTATTGGTTGCATTTTTGGATCTTCACATCCACACTTTTCAACATTTCTGAAAACTGCACCTACATGTGAGACTCGGGGATCTATGAGGATAGTGCTCAAAAACAGTATGCTTTTTTAAGGAAGCTCATGAACAATTTTTATATCTGTTAACCTTCAAAGTGGAAGTGCCGGTTACTTTGCTAGCCAAAGGTGGTGTCTCTAAACCTTCCAGGATGCGCGCAGCTCGGGAGGGAAGTTGATAGTCCCACGAGATGAGAGGCCTTGGCCAGAAGAGTGAATTCAAGCCTCCCAGCCTTGCTTTGCCACGAGAGACCGAAGCGTTGGCTCACACCCTCCATGGTGTGGATGCAGGGTGGAACTCAGGGCTCTTCCTTGAGCCTATGAAGCCCAGGCAGAGGTTTACAGAGTCCCAGAGCCGCCTTTCCGGCAAATTCCGGGCAGCCCCGCCTGTCACAGTGCAGCAGGAACCCTACCGTGGGCTCCGGAAGGCAGCACGGTGACCCCGGATCCAGGGGCAAGTGTGGGTCTCTACCCACAAACTATCCCGCTGACTGTTCATGTTTCGAGGGGCACCTTGGTGCACTCCTCATTCTTTTCCTCCTCCAAGCCGATTTTGTGGTTTATTTCTGTGACCTTCCCACACATAAAAATGTTGAGGAGAGGACACAGCAGGGGGCTTACTCTCCCCACACAAACCCTTCCGGCATTGCCCCAGGGGGTGTCCTGGAGGAAGGCTCGTGCACTACAGGGCAATGTATCTCCACGCCAGAAAAGTCTCAGTGCCGTTTTCTAGGTGCATTCACATTATAAGCCCAACAGTCTTGGTTGCAACTTGGACTATAGGGCTCACCTGCTCTCCCATCCCTGGGCTCGTAACAGAGATCAGTGGTCATCTGTTTAAAAAGAATTCAATCCGGGAGCTCCCACGTGTCCTTGTGGCCAATTCATGCATGAACAGAGGGGAAGTAGGGATGATGTGCCTTCTTTTTTTTTTTTTAGAGATTTTATTTATTGGACGATGTGCCTTCTTATGGATTTAGAAGTTTACTCAGATTTCGAAAGGTTTCACAAGTGCATTTAAAACAGTATTGGGGGTTTATTCATTTCCTCTTCTTTGCTAACCCCCTGCTTTTAGCAGCAATGCGCTCTCTCCATAGGAGGCAACAGGACTTGAGGGATGCTTCTACACCAGAACAATCACAGCCTAACCCAGTCCCGTGATGTACAGGCTGTGGCAGGAGGTGTTAGGGTTGGGATAGAGTCTGGAGAGCGGCCCTAATGATGCAAGCCCGTCCCTGGTCATTAATTTATTTGATCCTCCCAAATCAATCAATCAATCAATCAATCAATCAGTATTAGGGAGTATTATGGAGGGTCAGAACTTTAGTCCAATTTTAACAGAGGAAGAACTAAAATTCAGAATCAAAATTACTCACCGTGGATCATACAGAAATAAATGACATGCCTGGGATTGTCTCTGGCCTTCTGCCCCCAAATGTAATAGGCTTTCTACTAATAACGGAGGGAGTGGAGGGGTCTCTGCACTTTGCAGCGATGTGGGGTCTGGCCTCATTTCAACGCCTGGGGAAATAATGCAGCCCCCCTGGAAACTACAGGTGGGGCCCCGAGTAGCAGCTCTCCACGAGGCTGTGCCTCTCCACGCGGGCGGGAGGATTTAGGGCGTTGGTGTTTATGCAAAGAGAGCACAGGACTGCAATTACCTGCTCATCTGTTCTCCCTCCTGACTGTCAATCACGGAGAAGTAGTCCCGTCAATCAGAGAGCTCACCTCCCGCGGAGGTCAGCCTGGATCCACTCTTCCTCCAGCATGGCTCCCTTTGTGTCTCTCAAACAAAATGCTCAGTTCTGGTCTCTACCCGCACCCCTACATTATCTCCATTCCGTTTTAAAAAGTGGAAATTGTGTGACTCACCCATCCATTAGGCTCACAGTCGTCGCTGCTAGAAAGAGAAAAGACTTCCTGGAGCCCAGGGCGGTTACGCTTTCGGGGTCTCGCATAATGCACCTGTCCTGCGTGCTTCACACTTCCTGAAACAAGAAAATCTTATTCCTCATCTGCTTTCTCCAGGAACTGCAATTCACCTCCATGCATACCTAGTTTCTCTTCTCGGGCAATTGGTCTCGGCTTTGTCATTAGTGGAAAAATCTCTGGCCTCTCACACAGCCTTCTGCTTAACAAAACGAAACTTGTGCATTGCATTCGGGGCTTAAGGTCAACGGTTAAATTGTTCTTGCTGCAGAAGACACGTTTTCATGGGCTGAATCGCATCCATGAAATTAGCATCATTTGTACCTGTAATAAAGATACAGGTGAGGCAGGGGAAGGCGGCCAGAGAGAAATGCTTAAATTCTCTGTTCTCTGCCTAGAATGCGAAGCTACAAATTATCTAATTTTCATTTATTTGGAGACTTTCATTAGCAAAAAATGACTGAACATTTTTTGACTCGAGCACACGGAAGGAAGCCTGCGGCTTGACTCCTAGGGCCATGGAGGCTGGAGGCCAGCAGCCCACGGGGGCCTCAAGTCACAGAGGGGTCTTCACAAGCAAAGATTTCCAGGCCTCCCTCACCTCATTTGTAAGGTGAGCCATCATGCAGACTGCCCCTTAGCTGGCCTGCGTTTCTCAAAATGACGTCCGTGCCAAGTATGCAGAATGCGGAGAAGATTAATGTTATCATAAAATAACCAGAGAAATTTGGGATTCTTATGAGGAGGCAGAACCATCACTACTGCGGGCTCCACGGGGCCCCCAAAGAATTACAACTGGAGTGAACTTTGGGCCGAAGATAGCAAAACCGAAAATTAAAGAGAAAAGGGAGAAGTCAAAGGAAGTGGGGCGAGCCCCCTCCCCCGCAGCCCTTGGAGCAGACGGTGGCAAAGTCCGCAAGGCTGTGGGGACGACGGGCACCAGCCCCGATCTTGGGAAACCTGCTGGCGCTGCCCCCCTTTGTGTGGACACGGGGCATGTCCGGTAGAGCTGACCAAGAAGGGCATGGCTGGCTGCTTTCCTGGAGGTCCCCGACGCTGCTGCCTTCCCCGGCCGGGGCTGTGCTCACCGGGTCCTCACAGGCCAACACTGAGTCTGCCTCCCCTCCCCTCGCAGGGGCCAGGCCAGCCGGCTTCCCTCCCAAGTGGGGCTCCAGCCAGAACCCCAGCCCCTGCCGCCTCCCCGTCCCATCACTCTCCACCTAAGCCCCGCCCGCTTGCCCTTCCAAGCCACACCCACCCGGACTCTTCTCCCCATCGCCCTGCTTCCCGGAGTCAGGCCTCCGACCCCGCTCTCTCCCTCCACACACTGCAGCACCTCCACAGTCCACCCCTTGTCTTGTTTTATTTGTCTCTGTTAATGTTTGTGATTTTTGGAATTGTGTATGTGTATGAAATCACTCCAGTGTTTTTCCTCTTAGGGAACAGGACGAGGGCGATGACTTTGGCCCCACTCAGCGTTTCCTGATAATGGGCCAGGGGAGCGCAGTCCCCTGACAGTGGGCGTGTGGGGACAGGGCTATCTGCGAGACTGGGGGTGCCCCTTTGGACCTGTCGCTGTGCTCACACCAAGCCCATGCCTCCCTCAGGTGGCTCCCAGCCCAGGACTCCGCCTTGTGGGTGCCCAGCGTCAGCCGGCTGCCAAGCCCGATGGTCGTCAGGGCGCCAGGGTGAGCCTTGCTTTCCCCCTGCTCCCTCCTGTCCCCCCCCCTCCTTTCACAGAGGTCAGACTTGCTTCCTGGTCCAGGGCGGTCTCTGTAACTCACGCGTCCCTCGCAGGCATCTTCCCCTCCGGACCTCTTGTGGGTGGGCCCCACCTCGGCACCTGCTTCTGGGGGACCCAGCTCACCCAGGTGGCGGCAGGACGGCTTCCGGAAGCGGCCACCCAGACCGAGCTTGGGGATGAGATCCCTGAGTGTGTCTGGCACCTAGCACTTGGCCCGGCACACCGTGGGCACCAAGGAACATTTATTGAAGAGATGAACAAGGTGATGAATCAACCCAAGGGAAGGAAACTAATCCAAATTCAACCAAACGATTTGAAGTAAATATCCCTGGTTCCCAGGGAGCCTGCCTGTCCAGACGGCTCTCCAGGCTGACTCGGGGATGTTCGGAATCCGGTGTAGAGAACGGGCATGTGACCTGAAGCCTCTGGTCCTTGTCCTCTAAAGATACCCCAGTCACACACTTAGCTGGGAAATAAACACATTGACATCCCTCCGATGTGCACTGCACATTCTGCAGATATCTCGAAGGGGGAAAGAGAGGTGGACGGCAGTGCTGGGGGAGGGACGCAGACTCCCCGGGCAATCACCAGCCTAAGACAGCCTGTTCCCGGGTCACGGATTGTCCAACGGTGTGGCCCCCACCTGGTGTAGATGACCAGGCTTTGTAGACAAGGGGCTTCAGCTGCGGTTAGAAATGCAGGAGGACTTTCTCCCCTATATTTTAAAGCACATACACTTCTTTTTTTTTTTTTTTAGATTTTATTTATTCATTTGACAGAGAGAGAGAGAAAGTGCACACAGCAAGGAGCAGAAGGCAGAGAGAGAGGGAGAAGCAGGCTTCCTGATGAGCAGGGAGCCTGACAAGGGGCTCGATCCCAAGACCTAGTGAAAGGCAGACGCTTCACAGACTGGCCACCCAGGCGCCTGAACACATGCATTTCTTTATTCTGAAGTGGTCCACACCCAAAATAAACTATAAAATGAAACAAAACCGAAACAATTACAAGAGCACAACGATGTTTGCACTTAGAAGTAAAATTACCTTTGCCACACGTCTCTCCCTCCATCTCTCTCCCCAAAGGTGGCAGCTGATCGGATTTCGAAGTGGTCCTGCGGAGAAGTTTTGTATACAAATGAGTAAGATACATTTCCTCATTAACACGGAAAGAAATAAAATCTGTGAATGTCATTTTATATTTAACAGTGCGTACGGGACGGCGCTGCCCAGCCCATGCGGGTCGCCTCCTCATGTGCGCTGTAGGCCAGCAGATGGTTTAATCCTCTTCTGAGTAATTTCTCTCTGTTATGTAGATGTTCGGGGGGCTGTGTTCCTGTTACAGAATCCACCGCACACTGTGCATCTATTTTCCGCTGGTCTGTGGAACGGGGGACTCCTTTCTTCTTGGCGCTCAGCCAGACTCTGCTTTTTTAAGATATTAATACATGAACATTTTAGGAAGCCAAGAAGCTAGACTATTCACAGGACTTACGTCAGCTTTATTCTGTATTAAATGCACTGTGAATTAATTCCTAGATCTCTGTGTCGCCTCCCCCGCAGTGCCTGAGGACGACTTTGACTTCCCTGCTCATCCAAACCCTCATGGTCTGCGAGCGAGCGGCCCCGCTTTCCTCCTGGGAGCGGACAAGAGACGGTGTGGTCCCCCGTCTGTAGGGAGGGGTGCTTTTTTCTCAATGCCTCGCCCACTTTGGTTTTCCTCAGGGGGAAGTTGGGTGCCTAAGAATACATGCATCACAGCCTTCTACTTGAGAACAGAGTGGGAAATACATGTCTGTCCAAGGGGGAAGGTGAGTCGTTTTGAGATAGCGGAGGGCAGGGCTCGCCTTACATTATTTTACAATCAGATAGCGATGTTTCATACAGAGTTTGCCAGCGCCGTCCAGCCCTGCGGACATCCCGGGGACCGTCGTGTAGCTTAGCACCAGGAGAATATAGTCAGAGTGTATTAATCTTTGTTTTCAAAGGAGAACAGAATTGCTATGGGCTGGTGTCAGAGACACTCGGGTGAGATTTAAGGTATTTTTCTTCAAAATATCAATAATGTCAAATTCCTAGCAATGGAATTGTGGTTTCAGAAAAGCCCCGTGGTTTTTAGTTTTGAAAGTTATTTGCAAAATAATCACTAACTCCTGACAGTCGGTGTGGCTCACGGTGCATTCAGTTTGCGGGAGGAGGGAGCGTGGCGGGAATGGCCCTCAGCCGTAACCGGTCACCACTCGCTCCCTGGCCGCTCGTGGTGGCGCTTCAGTGCTGAGCTCTAGCC
>PITA01017444.1:0-43292 GCA_004023965.1 Spilogale gracilis | reverse complement strand
CCCGCTCCCGCTCTCGGTCCCAAATACTGGGAGTGTTCCATTCTTAGTGGCCACGGCTGTGGCAGAGAATTCAAGTCCCAAGGTCAAGGAAACACTGTAATTTTGTCCACCTCACCGGTGCTCTGAACCTGGGCTCACTAAATAATCTGTTGATTGCAGTCTGGTGCCCTAATTGGTCTGACTCCAGAGAGAGGACGTGCTGATGTGCTAATGAGAATATTTTAGTCCTTGTGGCAGTTACAGTTGGATTTAAATTAATAAATTGGCTTCTCGCTTATTTTTTAAAATCACAGGGGAAAAAAGCCTATTCCCTGGGGCGTCTCCAAGGAAATGTTACATTTGTATCCACAAAATATATTTTGACCACTCTTCGGGGGCTCCCCAGGCCAGAGACGATAATTAAAAAAAAAAAAAAACAAAAAACACAAAACCATTCATGTATACTTCCCAAATGCACCGAACGTTTTCATGCCCATTTTTTTTTTTCATTTGCTCTGCCTCAATCTTATAAAGTATTACACCTCTCCTTGTTTCTCAGGGGTTGGGTGAATGCTGCTTTTAAGGTTAACATGAATAGACAAAAGTTCTGGTCTTTTAAAAAGAAGTTGTTAGTGACATAACTGTAAGAGGGGGTGTTGGTTAGAATGAATTGTACAGAAGGCTTTATGAGGCTTTAAAAAAAGCTTTTCTTATTAAATAACTATAAAACCTCACCAAAATAGCTCAGACTAACTTGGGAGAAGGCCAGTCATAATTAGTGAAAACCTAAAATGCAGAATATTTTTTTAAATGTACTTTTAGTACGTGAAGTCCACATAGTAAAAAGAACCCACAGCTAATAAAGAGCCCGTGTCTTTCACAAACAAACAGGACTCCGTGAACTGGGCTGGTGTCTCTAAGGAGGGTAAACGGTCCCACTCTGTGAGCTTGGAGGAGCCTCGTACGCTCCCCGGGCCTCCACTTCTTCATTTGGTAAGAAATCAGCCACCGAGGGAGAGGACTGGATCATCTCTAGGTACCTTCCAGCTCTATAAGACTTTTCTAATTATGTTCACACTATTAATTTGCTCCTTAAATCCCTTCCTCACGGTGCAGATGGAGGGAAGGCTACATATTCTAAATTAGCAGGGTTCAAATTAATGAGCTTTTACCATCTTCCAGGTCGATTTGGAGATGAACAAAAATAGAAAAAGAAATGAGATCTAGTAGCATTTACTCTGACACAGATCGCAGGTTCACCTGGTCGATTTCTGCTCCTGGGGCAGTTGTTGAACTTCAGGTGTTTTGCTTTTTTCAGAAAAAGGCATTAGTCAGCTGCCCATTGGTCCAACAGTGGAAAGTAAAAAGCTGACAACTGGGGTCTTTGAGGAGCATGAAGACAGGCATCCCCAGGTGAAATGTTGTTGGAAATTCAACCACTTTTCCAGAACTTGGGCATCTCTGATCTTTATCCCAGGAAAAATTTATTTCAGCGGTTTCAAAGGTTTTGTGTTGCTGCTTAGAACAAGGTTGAGCCTAATAACTACAAGAGCAAAGGCTGATTCTTTACTGGGTGTTAGAGACGGAATCGCGTCCTCCCCAAATCCATTAAGCTGAAGTCCTAACCCCCAAGGGGTACTGGACCTGGAGACAGGGCCTTTACGGAGGTAGTCGAGTTTAAAAGTCATAAGGATGGGGCCCTCATCCATTAGGAAGTGGTGTCCTTAGAAGAAGAGACAACAGATCCCTTTCTCCCCTCTCTCTACTCGCATGGAGAAAAGGCCATGAGAGGCAAACGGTGGCCTAGATGCCAGGAGGAGGCCTCACCAGACCTCAACCCTGCTAAGGCGTCAATCTTGGACTTCCAGCCTCCAGCAGAAACACCATGGGAGGCTGGTGCTCCGTGCAATGCTTGTGACGGAAGCCCTCGCTGACTAATCACTGAAATCGAGCACCTGTGAGTACCAGGCGCCGGGCTGAGGATTCGAGGTGTAGCATCCCGTTTCATTCTCACACCAGCCATACGAAGGAGGTGCTATCGTTGTCCTCACTTTACACGAATTATCAGCTTTATTAGTTTGTTTATCCATTCCCTTGCCCCGCTTCATTCACTTATTCAACAGGCATGTGGCAAGCACCACGCTTGTAACTTTCCACAGAGTAAACAGCTTGGATTCCAAGGAGGCCTATAAAGGACACCGAATACACAGTCCACGTGGCCTGGATGAGCCTCTGACACCACACACACTCAGTCCTGAGCGATCGGGGTGTCTGCCTCTTACCGTCCCATCTTCCTTGCTGCGACAGCTTCTTCATACCTATTGTTTTAAACCACTTCCCTCCTTTTTCTTCTCCTGCCAATTAGGCACTGACCCCTTTTCAGACCTCAAAATTGAGGTCTGCACATAAGTGCTCTGACAATTCCCTTAGCATCAAGGCTGAGACTGAGTGCATCTTAATGAGATGCATAATTGCTTAGCACAACGCTTTTTATTCACTAACCATTCTGTGATTCAGCTCAGCAATTCATTTACCACCCATCTTCCCTCAATAAAGCCTTCAGGTTCCCCTTCTCCAGCCTGAGACATCGAGAGCGAGCATTGTGCTTCTCTAGAGTCCCCATTCATCACAGTCCTTCTGCTCCTTTGCAATTTCCAGAATGGAGATCCATTCGTGCCACACGGAAGGCATTTGTTGCTTGAGACACCCCGCGTAGGAGCGGAGGGGAGCTTTGAGAGGCTGGTTCTTTTCTCCTGCCTCAAAACAAAGACGAACGTCACTGAAAGTAAAGAAGCCTCTCCCGACTTGACCACACAATGGCCACCGGGTGAGCTGGTGGCCGGCTCGCAGCATCGAACACCTTGTGCACGGTTATCTACCAGCACAGCCTGGGCCACGACTGTACACCAGCTGCAAAACGTTAACACCCACGTCAGGCTCGGAGCTGGAGTTTACACACCGCTCCCGTGGTCTGCACCATTGCCGGAGACAGAGAGGGGCACCGGCACTATTCCCTTCTCCAGAGCTGACAGACCTGAGCCCTGGGAGGCTATGGGACTTGCTCAAGAATGCCCTTGTGGTGTGGCGAAGCCAGGACTTGAACTCGGGGCTTCCAGCCCTCAGCCATGTCCAAAGGCCACCTGTGGTCCAAATCTAGCTGCGTCTGGTCATTTATATGTCATCTGCTTTCACTGTGTGGCAGCAGAGCCTATCCATCACAACAGAGGCCTCCGACGCTCACCGTCTAGGAAACCGGTGTGGACTTGGCCTAGAACCTCAGGAACCACCTTGGTTTAGCACTTCAGAACTCTCCAGCAGAATGAGGTGGCTTGGTATGTGGGTAACCCTGGAGCGAGCACTAAACTAGGAGTCTGCGGACCCTGCCTATGGCCGTGGGGGCTACTGGTGATGGTGCATAGTGACGCACCCCCTACCAGGTAGGTGCCTGGCCTTGTTCTAAGCACTTTATTGCTGGGTCTGCATTTAGTCCTTGCACCAAACCCCTGAGGCACCTGCTAGGGTTAACCCTATGTGGACAGATGAGAAACTGAGGCACAGAGAAGTGAAGTAACTTGCCTGAGGTCCCCCAGTGAGTGCTGGCACGGCTGTCTGCTCTACACCAGCACACTCTACTCACT
This sequence comes from Spilogale gracilis, assembly GCA_004023965.1. NCBI lineage: Eukaryota > Metazoa > Chordata > Mammalia > Carnivora > Mephitidae > Spilogale > Spilogale gracilis. Next base: position 39,675 of record PITA01017444.1, on the reverse strand, counting down.
CCTTGAGCCTCGACCTTAAAGTGTGGCCTCATCTCAGTTTGTTAAGAGCCTGCTCTAGGGGACTGATGACCCTGAGCTTCTTTGTCTTTGCATCTACAGAGCGTGACTTTTCACGAGGCCAGGCTTTAGGATGTTACTTTCAGAACACCGGAAGCATTGTTACCATGAAGGAAAATCTGGACAAACAGTCTTTTAATGTAGTGACTAAACATAGCGGTAGGCCCTCCCTCCACAGGGCCCGGCCAACGGAACGCTGTTCTGCGGGAAATTTCAGGTGCTGTATGTGGTTGTCAAAGAGATGCTTACAAATGTAAGGATTTTGGTCCCTGGAAGGGAGAGAGAGCCACAAGGAGCCTGCACCTTGGCCACCAGGGTGGTTGGCTCATTACTTAGATTTGTTACCTCTTTTCACAGTACTTTATGCTCAAAGCAATCTCTGGAGAAGGCAATATGGCCTCCGTCAGCACTATTCCTCCACTTCTCACCCCCAGTAGACTGCTGCTGGACCCTGCATCTTCCAGGCCTCGCTCAAACCCTGGAACTGGGGGAGCAGGGGGCTCGGGGATTAGTCTCCTACTGGCTATTAGAACACATTGCGGCAAAACTGGCAGCTGAAGCCAACACAAGGGTATTCGCCACAGTTCTGGGGGCCCCAGGTCCTGGGATCAAGGCATGGGAAGCTTCTGGAGACCACTTGCTTTCCTTGGCTCATGGCTTGGGCCTCACTTTAGGCTGGGCCCTGATTCCATCTGTCATCCCATCTCCGTCTCTTACCTCCCTTGGGATTACCCTGAACCCAACTACAATAACCTTCCCTATTTAAAATCCCTGACTTAACCAGACTGGCCAAGTCCCTTTTGCCCCGTAAGGCTCCATGGATGAGGATGTGGGCATCTTCTGTGGGGCGTTCTGCCTACTCCAGTTTAGGAGAAAAGTAACTCCAAGCCATGGGCTGTGAATGCCCCTGGGTCAAGGGCAAAGTGAAGGACAGAGGGGAAGAACGGATATCTGCTCCAGTTCCCTTACTGGCTTCAGTAGGCCCTGCTGTTCACCTTTGAGGTTGGCTTGACTTGTATCCCCAAACAGATCCTTTCCCCAGGCCATGATTAACGTACCCCCGAACTGGTGGCCGCAACCTGTGGACTTTCCCAGGATCCCACTGTGTGACGTCTGAGATGAGAAGCATAGCCACCTTCCAAGATTTACACTGGGTTTGGACACTGCTATTTATTTAGCAAGTTAAATTTGAATATCCAAACTGATAAAGACAGGCAGGGTTTCTCAGGCTCAAGAAAGCCTACCCTAGGTGCACTAATTGGATAACGAATGGCAACAATTTGCCAGGGGCTGTTTTTGGCAAGGCCTTATCTTCACAAGATGCTTATCACTTCTTCCCCTCTGACTGAGTTACACCACTGTACCCCCAGGAGCGAGACTCCATTATCAATTACAATTGACTCTCATTCTCCTAGCTCCCGGTTCTTATTTCAAGATTACGAGGCTTGAATCCCAATATTTTTCTCTTTTTAGCAAAAAGAAAATTGCAGTGTTATATGCTCTTCTCTGGGAAGACAATGAACAGACCAACCAACACAATGAGCTCATTTTTGCCACCTGCTCAAGAAAAACGGCACCTGGCTCTAAGTGGGGGGCAGAAATCAGTTCCTCTAGATCCCTCTCGTTAAGAAAGGAGTTGGCAAATTCTTTCTCCTGTGCTGATCTCTTAAGATCTCAGCTTGGAAGAGAGCGATGAATCAGCCCATTTTTTTGGCTCTGGTTAGAGGCATGCTGGAAGAGAAAAGTATTGATTAACAAGAGGTTTGGAGATTATCTGTGGATTTCTATTTCCTATTCAATCCCTTTCCCCCAGGACCATGAATAATTGGATGTCAGCTGCTTCTGAACTCCCTTAATATCTGCCAATTCCTTTAAAAAGTCACATTTCTTCTCTAACACCAGCTCATTTATCCTATAAACTGGAGGAAAACCTACTGAGAGCCGAGGCTGAGATTCTGAACGGAGGTTAACCACTCTATGAACAAAAAAGACCCAATGCCGAGAGCAGAAAGCAGAGGTGTCCTTTTTAAGCCAGTCCAAGTGGTGACAAAATACTTTTGAGGGACAGGTCCCATGACAGCCTCCTTACTTTCAAATGTCACTCTAGCATGCAATTTCTCTATAAAATAAGACCTTCAAGCTGCTCCAGAAGTCCCGGAATGAAGGTGCTCTGAGAATGATAATTACAGAATTACAAGGCTCTGGATGGCTGGGCTCACTTATTAGCTGAGGGACTGACTTTCTTGGATTAAAATTTGTCCCTCTGCGAAGATTACAAGTTGTCCCTCACTAATGGACTTCCAAGTTGCTCTTGAAAAGTGGAACCCAGAATGTTCCACCTACAAAACCCAAGAGCTCAGTGTGAGTTTAATTCCTTAGCCTTGGTGATAAATGAGTTTGGGGGGTGAGTTAACCCTTTTGTACAATTCCCTCTATCAGCTACTGCTGGTTAAACAGGTCCCTCCAGAATGAACTGGGGAGAAAATTGCAGATGGTCACCGTGCCTCGGGAGGGACATGGTCAAATGAGTAATATTCCAAAGCAGCCTCCCAACACTTAAACCCATGGAAAAACTCCCCTGTAGTTTCCCTGTCTCGGGCACCATCTCTGGCCTGAGCCATCTTGTTCCGAGTTCAAGGATACTCTGTTGACTCATAAGGGGACTGCGTGAGTTTCTTCAAGAGGTCTCGAGGGTTGGAAGCAGAGAGAAATCCCGGGCTCTGGATACAGGTGCACGGAGGCCCCACCACCCTTGCTCAGAGCACTGCCTTCTGCCCTGGACCCGACTTCCCCCAGCTGCACCCAGAGCACCTGCAGTCCTCACTGCATTGAGCCCCTGCTGACCAGCGACAGAGGGCAGGCATGTGAGTAGTAGCTGCCACATTATGTTCAATACTGTCCTAGCCCTTGACACAAGTCAACTCATTACATTCTCCTAACAGTTCAAAGAGACAGGTACTGCTATTATCCCCATTACGCAGATAAAGACACTGAGGCATCCAGCAATTAGGAATCGACCCAAGCTGCCTCTGCCAGTAAGTATAGCTTTAAACCAAGGCAGCCTGATTGGGAGAATGCCTGGTTTTCACTGCTGTGTTATGTGGCCTCTTTAGCTAAAGGTAAATAAATTAATCCCACATTCCTGATGAGGTTGAGATATTTGCCCAAGATCCCACCACTGATAAGTGAAAAAAGGCAGAATTTCAACTCAGGACTTAGGGCTCTAAATTCCCTTCTCTTCCCATTAAACCGCACTGTTTGAGACCTGTTGCGCATGGGGGTGAGGCGATGGAGGGGCGTGTAGAAAGCCTTAAAAACATCATTTGCAAATAAAGGTTGGACTGAGGGGTGGTTATAGGGCCCATCTTGGCTCCTCCTGCCTGTTTCTTAACAAAGTGAGGTCAGGAACAGCCCAACCCAAGAAGAGAACAAACTTGGTCTCTGGCCACCCAAGGCAGCCCAGCTCCACTCTGAGCCCTGCAAATCCCCTCCACCCAGGAACACAGCATCCAGGAAGGATGCGGCTGCCTTTTAAAGGCACCACAGTGGCCTTCCCTTCCAGGGCACTTGCTCAAAGCCCCATTTTGTTTCTCCCTGAGTTGAGCCCATTAGGAATATGTAATGCCCCCAGAGGAACAAAAGCGAGTCTGGCCATCTAGCTAGCCTACCACAGGACTCCGGGTCCCTGCCATGGACAAGCACCTCATGCTGCAGAAACACAGCTTCTATTTCTTCAGTTTTCAGAAAGCAAAAGCGTGCCAGGCTCTGGGAGAGGTTAAGGACCTCTTCTGGTTTCCCTGTCTCCAAAACCCATGCACTTGTCCCTTGTTATCCAATGCACGGGACCTGGGCTGCTTCTAGGAGCCCCCCGGGAGTGGGCTGTTTGCTCAGGAGCCTTGTCTTCCCAGGTTCCACTCAGCAGGCTGAGGTGGGGCAAAGGCTCTGCATTTCAAACAAGCTCCCTCCCGCGGGATGCGAAGCCTGCTGGTCCTCGACCAGGCTTTGAGTAGTTCAAGCCCAGAGCCTGAGCTTGGGGTCTTGTTAAATTTCCTCTTGTGATGCTCAAGTGCAGCCAAAGCAGAGAACCCAAGCTTTAAAGATGGAGCTCCCTTTCCACAGGTAGAAGATGACGCAGCTAAACACAGCTCTGTCTTCCAAGTGATCTGAACTTGGACTTGCTCATGTGTCCCCAGGGATCTTGTGTGCCTTTCCAGCTTTTATGTCTGAAGAACAAGAACAGCAACAGACCGCAAACACTTGTGTTGGCCTAACTGAGCGCTAGTCACCTTTGCAAACATTTTACTGTGTTTGCAATGTCTGAATTGATTTAATCCTCACGAGAAGCCTAGGAGGCAGGGGGCCGATATTATCCTCATTTTGCACATGAGGAAACAGGTATGGAGAAGGTCAGAAGCTTTCCCAAGTCACACAGCTGGCAGGTGGTGGCCCTGCGATTCCAGCCCAGGTGGGCCAGTTCCAAGGCCCGTGCCCCTGACCACTTCTAGGCTGTGTGGCCTCAGACACCCCCCTTCTTCTCAGAGCTCTGCCCCAAACACCGGGGCAGGACGCGAGGCTTGGATCCAAGCGAGCACTGAACCTGTCCAGCTCTCATAAATGGAGCTCTGCACTGGCAGGGACATCCTTGGATCCGTGGCTAGATCTGTGGGTATCCCTGCAGGGAACATGCTGGAGACTGAACCGACGGTCTGAGCCATTTCTCCAATACTCGGAATGACTGCCAGACGGCATACTGGCTGCTTTGTGGCTTTAAAGCCCTGATTTAAGATGAAGAAAAAGCAATGTTGCAAAGGCCGTTTTAGGCAGCACCAGAGTCTGCCCGAGTGGCACGCCCCTCTGGTGTATTCCGGAATGGCCAGCTTCTTTCCAGGGCTGCCCAGCAGCTGCAAAGTTTGGGAGGAGGCCAACCTGGTGTTGCCGCCTAGTGTGGTCATGTAGACATCAAACAGCGGAAGGTCCGCTGGAGGTACTGGAGCTGCTGACCTTTCTAGAAGTCAGGAGCCATGGAGGACCCTGTTTTTCACAATCCTTGGCCTGTTCTTCCTAACCAGAGGGGCATGGGAGGATCGGATGCCCTCCCAGGAGAGACAACGCTTTTAGTCCCTTGAAAGTGAGCACGTCCTTTCCCCTTTGTGGGTTTACTAACTGTGCAGGGAGCAGGGAACTGGCTGTCCCTCTGTGGGCCACCTCTCCTAGGCCCTGGCTCAAGCTGTGCATATACACACGTGTGTACTCACACCTAGTCTAGGTTAGTGATGCAATCCATCTACGCTACTCCAGCATCAGGCGCTGTACTGAGATAGGATTTCGTTCTGTAATGGTCGCTTTACGGGTGATGCACCTGTCAGAATATGCACTAATAGAGGACAAGAGTCTTGGTCCTCAGAGTCCCACATTCTAGAAAGTGCTACACACAGAGTGGGGGTTACAGAATGCATTGTGTCCCCTCCACACACACATCCACGTGTTGAAGCCCAACTCCTGGTACCTGTGAATGTGACTTTATTTGGAGACAGGGTTATTGCAGATGTAATTCATTAAGATGAAGTCCTACTGGAGTAGGTGGCCCCTGATCCAACAGGATTCAAGTCCTTTTAAGAAAGGGAAATCTGGACATACACGCACATGTACACACACACCACCATCACCACTACCACCACCACCACCACCACGTGAGCAGGAAAGATGGAGACCAAGCCATACACAAAAGCTGCTGGCAAACCGCCGGGAGCCAGGACACGGGAATGGAACAGGTTCTCCCTCGCGGCTCTCAGAAGGAGCCAACCCTGCCAACACCTTGATCTTGGACTTCTGGCCTCCAGCACCATGGGACAAGAAGTTTCAGCTCTGTGAGCCACCCCGTCTGGAGTCCGCTGTTACGGCAGCCTGAGCAAACTACCCCAGTAAGTACACAGAGGGAGGGGAGGAAGGGGGTCAAGGAATTTCAGCTCCATTTCAATCAATGCACATTTCCTCAGTTCTGCTTGTGCCACAGGCCATGGGAGGCGGAGGAGAGGAGGGAGGATAAGAGGGAAGAAAGAAACAGTGCTGTGGATTAAGTATTGAAGGAGGGGGAGGTCTGGCTTGAGTATGCCCCCCACCCCACCCCTGCATTCCTTTCATGCTGTGGCTCGTTCTCCCCAGGTCCTTCAAGCACAAGGCCCAGAACCTATTCTCTCCAACCTCCCAGGCTGACACATGCTCCAGAAAGAATCTTACCAGATGAAAGTTGAGATGGAAATGATCAATACCTTTCGAAGCATCAGCCCTTCCATGGTACTTGTACACAAAAATGTTTTTTAGGGGAGACACCAGGCATTGGCTTGCCTCAGAGATGTATTCTCTGGACCAGGGACATCACCCCTTGGCCCCAGGAGAGCTCCTGCCTTGGTTGAAACCCCGATCATCCCCCTCAGCCTGAATGGCCACACACCAGACTCGCTCAAAGCACCCGGCCGCTCCCTTCACTGCCCAAATACCTGCCGAGCCCCTCTTCTGTAGCTGGCCCGAAACAGCTATCAGGTGAACGAGACAGCCCCTGCCCTCAAGGGCCTCAAGGCCTAATAACACCATTTCAGACGCACAGGCTTAGTGTCACTAACGAGGGAAATGTGGGCATGGGATGGGGTGAGGGGGCGTATTAGAGGCCTGCACGGTCCAATATGACCATCATCAGCCACATGTATATGTCACTGAGCAAGTAACATACAGCCAGTCTGAGTAGAGATGTGTTGTGTCAAATACACACCAGACTTCAAAGACTTAGTACAAAAACAACATAAATCATCTCATTGTTTTGATCTTCAAGTAGGCTCCACATTCCATGTGAGCTCATGACCCTGAGATCAAGAGTCACAAGCTCTCCTGACTGAGCCAGCCAGGTGCCCCAAGAACATAAATACTTTTGTATTGACTACATGTAGAAATGATCGCATTTTGGATGTACCAGGTTAAAGAAAATATATTATTAAAATGAATCTTGCCTGTTTTCTTTCAACTTTTCAAAATGTGGCTGTTAGAAAATTTCAAAATATATATGAGAATCATGTTTATTCCTGGTAGACAGCATCATTCTGGAAGGACATTTAACCTGAGCTTGGGGAGAAAAAAAATCAGGGAGAGCTTCCTGAAAGAGGTTTCATCTGAGCTAATTAAAAAAAAAAAACCAGCATTGATTTTTGCCATGTGCTCAGAACTTCTCATATACCTTTTTAAAAAAGATATTTGTTCATTTATTTGAGAGAAAGAGACAGAGCATGAGCAGGAGAAGCAAAGGGAGAGAGAGAAGCAGACTCCCTGTTCAGCAGAGAGCCTGATACAGGGCTTGATGCCAGGATCCTGAGATCATGACCCGAGCTGAAGTCAGAGGCTTAATTGCTGAGCCACCCAGACTCCCCTTTTCATTTACTTTCTAATTTAATCCTTGATAATGAACTGTTGCTATTTTGTTCCTTATTTTTTTTAAAAAGATTTATTTATTTATTTATTTATTTATTTGTTTATTTATTTATTTATTTATTGGGAAGGGTGGGCAGAAGGAGAGGGAGAGAGGAACTTAAGCAGACTCCACACTGAGTGCAGAGACCTGCATGGGGTTGGACCCAGGGCTCAATATCACGCCCCGGAGATCATGACCCTTGAGATCATGACCTGAGCGGAAACCAAGAGCTGGATGCTTAACCAACCGCACCACCCAGACACCCCTTTATTCCTTCTTTAGAAAAGTCTCCGGGGCTAGGAAACTTCAACTGTTTGCCATGATTTCACAGTATTTAGTGGTGAAGATGGGGTTGGAAAGCCTGCTCCCCACCAGATCTGCAGACCAACTTCATCACTGGGAAGGGAAGGGGGGAGAGAGGGCATCCCCACCCCCACCCAGGTCTCTCCAACAGAGAATGTGAGAACAAGGCAGGGCTTAGTTTCAGCCCTACGCATCTGACAAGGTTCAAATCCAAGGGGCTGAGAAGCGACTTGAGTCATGTAATTTACAGAAAAATCAAATTATGTGGAAGTGTCTTATAACTGAGGGTAATTTAGAAAATAACTTTCGGAAAAGGGCAGATTTTACAGCTGTGTTACCATATGGAAATTGCCGAGGTCATTTTGTCATTCCGGTGCCCTTCTCTGGGCATGAAAGGGGCCAGATTATAATCACATGGAGTGACACAGAAAAACCCCATTAGGGCACTGAGTTCCTTACCTAGATTTGAATCAACAGGGTCAAAGTAGGCTTCCTGAAACAGAGCAACTGCCTATACAGATGGGCTGAATGATATGTGGATGAAGCCACGTGCTTGATGCCGCACACTCCCATCACACAGAGAGGGGGTCTCATCAAACAGTCATTACTAAAGCTCTTCACTAGGGACTGGGGTATGCCAACAATAAAGGAGAGTTTAAACCCAGCGGCCCTGTCTGCCATGTTTTGGGCCATGGGCTGAGTGTACAGGTACCCACATTCACACACACACACATCACACACATGTCACACACGTCACACACACACACGCGCGCACCCGTGGCCTTATCGATCAGCATGTCCAGGTTCTTAATAACAGAGTCAATCAGACACATAACATAAATCAAAATTTTTACACAGTGCTCACAATGAATAGCTAGTAGCTTCCAAGCAAGAGGAAATCATTCTAGCTTATTATTCAACAAAATTCCAAATGTGCACCTGCAGAGTGTCTGAGCCTATGGTATAGGGGCCCAGTGTGGCCCAGACACCCTAAAAGAAGTCCTAGGTCACCTAAATCAACTCAGATTGGCTACCAATTAACACAATTAATACCAACTCTTCCCGGCTACAATCTCAGGTGCTTTTCATACATGATTTTGAAACTCACAAAACTCCAAGACTATATTGTGTCCCTATTCAATAGATAAAAAAACCAATGCTTAGGAGGTCATCACCCCAAGTCCTACGCCTGGGCTGGGACCCCCAGTTCCTTCAAGCCTCCAATTCTCTCCTCTGACCCAAATCATGTCTGATGCTAGAGGCCCCATCTGTCCTGGCTTGATTGGAAACCTGACCAGGGCGCCTTCCCTGGTTCAAAAATAAAAGAGCCACTGGCCATGGTGAAAGAGGAGGCCTACTGTCCCCGGGTTTTGCAATGAGCTTGCTCATCTATTGTAATTTGCAATTAATAATGAAGCATTCTCCCAAGCACTGTGTGTAAGATCAAGTTCATGTACTATTTCATCTTTGCCAGCCAGCTGCCGTTCTGCTAGGCTGACAGTAAGTAATATCTTTGCATAAGGAGCCAGTCCACAACTAAATCAATTAATCCCTTTTTGGCTGGTAGACAGGTGTTGGGTCAAAACAAGATAATTAGATGGACTCATCATTTACCAGGTGGCTGGTAATGAAGGGATTAATTGCCCAGAGTTGGAAGCCGTACAATGTCTGCTCGTCCTTGCCTTCTCCAGCGTGTCCAACCATTAGCAGCAGTCTTCCCAAATGAAAATTTAGGAGGGCCAAGAGCTTCTTCTTCTCCTTTTGCACTTATTCGAAAGGCTGGACCTGTTCCTTCTGAAGTGTCCATCTGATGTGTGGCTAGTCTGGGTTGGGTTCTCCTCCTTGCAGGGTCCAGAGCCGCACGGCTCCGGTATTCCCAGTGTTCCTGACAGAGAGCCCCTCCCAAAACCCTGCCTGGGGGCTCCACCCCTTGGGTCTGTCCACATGGCCCTGGTTGGGTCCCCCACACTGAGAGCCTCGACTCACGAACCCGCCAGTTGAGTGCAAGGGAATGTGAACTCCGGGAGGCTGACTGCTCAAAACTGACCCAGGGCCTTCGTAGGAAATGACAGGGAGTGGCCTAGGTGCGTAGGTTTTGAGGGGCTTTTCCTGGAATGGGTTACGTGAGAATCAAAGAGTGCTGAACTCCAGAGACCCCTACGGACTCGCCAATCCAGTGCTTCTGAACTCTGCCGCCCCTCAGAATCACCGAGCAGTTCTGAAAAACTGCCCCATCCCAGACCCACCAACAAAAGCAGAGTCTCAGGCTGAGGCCTGGGCATTGGCCATCGTGTCAAAGCTCGCTGAGTGGTCCTCATGGGCAGCCAGGGGACAGGCTCTGCTTTAAAGAAGCCCCACGGTCAACAAGCAGCGGACTCCAAACCAGCACCGGGCTCAGGAGTTGTATGTGATCTCCTCTGGGCTCCCTGGGACCACCAATCCTGCCGGCGGGTAAAGACTATGAACTCCGCACGGGTGGACAAGCCTGGTCCAGCTGGCAGCACCCTGCCCTTCCTGCCCTCTCTGCAGCCAGCTCCCTGGCATCCTCTTCACTCGGCCACAAACCCCTCATGGTTCTCAGAACATGCCATGGACTCTCCCACCTGGGCCCCACACGCCTGCTGTTCCCCCCCTCCCTGATGCTGTTCCCTGTTCTCTGTCAGACGGAGTCTGTTGGGTCTTCAAAGGCCTAGCTGAAATGCCACTCGCTCTACAAAGCCTCCCACTTGCCCTGTACCTTAAAGGCTTGGTTACTTACTCCTGATTCTCCCATAACTGAAAAGCTTCTATTAATCAGCATTTATCGTGTCCTCCTACCCACGTGCCTCTCCTCTCCATGTCTCTTCCCTCTGTTTGGCCTATAAATGTATGCAGAAGAAACAAAGTTTGGCAAGCGTGGCTGAGAAAGCTATTTAGGCTGGTGCTAGAAGAGCCCCACTCCAACCTCTTCGACAAATTGAGCTTTTATCAATCTAGACCTAATCAAAGACCCCAGCTTCCCAATTTCACTGAGACGTGCTACCCCACAGCGGAGCTCGTGAGGGTGATTCCTGCTCGGTCTAATTGCTGCAGAAAGACAAAGGCCTCTCCAATCATCAGGTTCGGGAAGCAAAAACCAAAATGGCGGTTGTTTACTGGCCATCTACTGGGCATTCTGCAACCCTTCACAGGCCTTGCCCCTGACTTCGGAAATTTTAGGACAACTCTGGGCACATCCGTCTCAGCTTGAGTCGCTAGGGTAGAGAACCTCAAGGAAGCATGTTTTTCTCCACTTGGAAAAGACGAAGGAATAGGCTCTCATCCACCTACAACCTCACCAGGTCAGATGAGCCCGGTGCTACCACCGCGGACCTGTGAGAGCTTGGCAAATTGCTCAGTTAACTGAACCTCCGTTAACTTATCTGAAGAGTGGGGCTCCACCTTCCTTTTCAGGTTGTTGTGAAGATTCAACGAGGTATGTGTAGAAATGCCTCGACCAATGCGGTCTAGTACAGTGAAAGTAGATTACACTTTAGATGAAGAGTAACTTTCCTTCCTTTCTCCCTCTTTTGATCCTTCCTCCTGGAGCCTACCTTACAGAGCCGTAAATCTACTTTAGCATATTGAAGACTGCACCAATAAGGGGCCACCAATGAACAGACATTTGTTTTTTCCTCAAAAAAAAAAAAAAAATGGGGGGGCCTCAAATAGTTCACCCAGAATACCACCTCATACACAGACTGGCCCTCCCAGACCCTCAGGAACGCCCGTCGACAGCTGGACCTAGTGAACTCCTGCAAGCCTTCTAGACTCTGTGTTTATGAATTCCTGGTCAGCCCCTCGGCTGCGCATCTGTCTTCTCAGAACGGGGTAATCACAGAGCAAGGAAAAATGCTAAAGAAAGCGCCAGGCAGGGCAGGGCTGAACCACACAAGTGATGCTGTGAAGATTTCAGGGAACCCACGAGAGGACCAGGAGGTGGGCGAGGCAGAGGGACAAGCTGTCTCGCTCCCACTGGCATTCTGGGGGCAATTATGGCCTATTAATGGCTGACACGGAGCTCTGCCCTGCGAGTCTGGGCTGCATCAGGGCGGCCCACAGATGTGCTCGGCCCACAAATATGCAGTTGGCAACTCCTGAACTTTCAGTGACTTGACACCAGCTGATCTGATCAGCAATTACATTTTATTTTGGGGCCCGGGAGACAGCAGAGGACCAGGAAAATTATAAGACATCAGAGTACAATTTTTCTAAGAATATCAACCATAAACTTTTTTTAACCAATTGTTGTTTTAGTGGTTAGGGGATTTGTGAGGCCCTAAAATAAGAAAACCTTGGACACAAAAATCAGATTATAGCCAACTGTCCCCAAGGGAGCTTTTAAGCCTTTGTCCAATAAAAATCCGGGTGTGATTCTGTTGTTCTGCAGGGGAGACAGGGTAATTCATGCCAAGAGAACTCTGCTGGTGACAGTGAGCATCGCATAGTGATATACAGATCTATAGTCTGCCCCGGGTTTGAATCTTTACTCTGTTTCTTACCAGCTGTGTGGCACTAGGCAAGCTGTAGAACTTTCTTGGCCTCAGGTCTCCCACTGGTGAAGTGGGAGTAGTACACCTCATTTGGGGCTTATTCTAAGCATTCCGTGAGATGTTTAGAAGCATCTAGGTAACATCTGGTCTACAGCACCACTACATGGTAATGAAGATGGTGCCTTCTTGCTCTAACATTGGTTTCTTATCTACAATAAACAGGTCCTATTTCCACCATCATATATCAAACCCAAACAACCAGTCAGCATGAGATGGGGAAATGGCATCACTAGGAGCAGTTTGGTTTCTAGCAGTTTACGGGCTTTGTCATCTGCTTCTGTGATAACATCAGTCCAGGCTTAGTGGCTTCAACAGCTTGGTTGGTAGGGAAACACGACCAACCGCAACCATGCCCAATCGGGTGCAGACTTTGTACGTGTCTTGCGGACACAGAATTTAACGAAACTCAACAGGGTGCTTGCTCCCTTGTCTCCTCTTAACGCCCAGCCCACGGCAGCCCAAATGATCCCCAAGACAGTGTCTCCGAGAAGCACTACTGACTGCATTTGCGTGGGAATGGTACATAATTGCAGCTTGTAAAGGAAACCAGCCTAAGAAAAAACATCCCGGGCAACATCCCGAGGAAACAGGGAGATCTTCCTGCGGGGACATTTTCCTGGTTGCCAGAGAAGGGGGCCAGACAGCTTGCCCACGACATTCTTGATGGAGGTGACTCACCCACCCACGCCCTCACAAATGGCTCCCAGAGCTGCCTCTCCAGCCCCATCTTCCCTCCCAGGTCCCAGGCTGCTGCTAAATGAGCTTCTCACCCAGAAAACAAAACACCAGCAGAAGGGAGAGATGACCTCTACCCACGCAGGTTGTCTCTTCTTTGGTGGGTTTACAAACGGACCAAGCTGGGTCTCCCTTTCCAGTCAACTCACTCACATCATCCCTGGGATAACTAGAGGAACCAGACATGGAAGGCACACCACACGTGCCCAGCTCCCTCTCTGGTGCCCAGTGCCTGGCACTTGTAAGAGTGAAGAAATGAACGCGTGAAGGGGGGAGTGGATCCAGGAATGAACAAACTCCACGGGAGGCACTGAGCAAAGTACCTCTTCTCCAGGAAACCTGCAGGGTCGTTCCTTTTAGCACCGTGTTACGAGGGCGGGCTGTCTCAGAGCTGGGTTAAGTATCTTGCCCACACTCACATAGTTTAGGAAGTGAAGAAACCAGGCTCTGAGCCCACGTCTGACCCCGAAGTCAAGGCCTCCAGTATGGAAACTCCCCTCATCACCGTGATAAAGACAGATGTTTACATTGCCCAGACACATCAGAGGGATTTCATCCTCCCACCATTCCAGAGACATGGACTCATCACGTATTCGAGTTGCACAAGCAGCGGGAGGGGAAGTAGAGATGAACCCACACTTTCATTCTTTCAATCACAGATATCTGGGGCACCGTCTATAGACCAGGCTCTGTGTCAGGAGTTCAGGGCATACAACAGGAAACAGCACACAGTCCGTGGACTTCCTGTCCAGAGGGCTGCCTACTTCAGAAGTAAGCTCCTCTCGTGACACCATAGGCTGCCCAGAGAATTTCCCCAGGAAAACAGTAGTGCTTCAGCAACTGGATTTTGAAAGGGAAAATGATCTGAGAACAGAGCATGTCAAGAAAAAGATAGGGATGGTTTGTATCTCAGTAGGCTGTGCTGTTCCCAGCACGGCTGACCAGAAACCCTACCCTTCCTCGAGGCCAGTTCTGCCTCTTCCTAAAGTCAGGTATGCATGTGAACAACCGTTAGGAGACTAGCCTATAACAATCAGATTCCTTGGGTGACAAACAAAACCCAAATAACCATTCCCTGCTGAGCCACCAGAGAACCCAGGAAGGAAGCCTCAGGCAACATGAGTCTGCAATTACCTGGCTATTTGGGTCTCACCACACTAGAACGCCAAAGCAATGGGGCCGACAAAGGAGTGAATTCACCTGGTTAGGCCTCCCATGATGCACAAACTTTTCCAGAAGGGAGTGCAGGTGAGAGACAGGGAAGGTCTGTGGGATGTGAAGACTTTCCCTTTGCTAGAGGACTTCAGGGAATGCAGCGTCTTTAAGGATCATCCATTATCTTCCTCTACCAAGCGCCTTAGTCCACAGAAATACTAAATTAAGAATTTGATACAAAACAAAGCTCAGAGATTAAGGCCAAAGCAGTTACATTTTTTCCTTTTCTCAATAGTGATCAATGGTCAGAGGATGCGCCACTAGCTGCTCGCTTACCAGTTCCCGGTACCAAGTTCCTGCAGGAGAACCAGCCTTAACTGTCTCCACATCAAGACCCCAACCACGCCACTGAGGCCATCGCCATGGTGACCAGGCCTCTCCCCTCAGCTCCCAGCTTTCCACAAGGACACATTTCCATGGTTGGAGGCTGTTTCGCTCCAAGAGAAACTCTTCATGATCAATTTACCATGATAGTCACTTAACAAAAAGCAACCCCCAACACAACTGAGTCTTGGTAACCGGGTACAGTGAGGAGGAATCCTTGGGGCATCTTGGATTTGAATGGAGTGACATGGGAGCAGGGAGGCAGGTTCACCCACATGTGAACCTTCTTTGGGGGTACTAAGGGGGGACACTGCCCAGCTGGCTCTATAATTTCAGAGCCCTATTGGTGGCACCTGTGACTATGTGGATCTCAAACCTGAGCAGGTCTGAAAGCTTAGTCCAGCATGACACCAAAGCATTTCTCAAATTCTAAATCCCATTCGCCATTAAACAGAGAAAGGGTGACCCAAAAAACAACCACTCAAAGTAAAATGCCATGAAGTGTTAGGAAGTTTCAAATCCCCCAAGAACCAGATTTTGGAGACTTTCATTCTCCGCTCCCCCGCTTCCAAAAATTGATGCATGGAGACCAAGTGGAGAAAGCAAGAAAGTTTCCAGGGCTTACCTGGGTTGGGTTGTAGAGTTCCTGCAGGGGGCTTCGAGACCCCTTCCGGCAGCAGATGTCCACACCGAAGGGGTTCCTCCGCATGACTGAGGAGAGAAAGTGAAGGCTCATCAGAAATGATAAACAAAGGCTTGTTGTCTGACAAAGAAAAAGGCACAGAGCTAGGTGGGGGAAGAAGAAACAGGCATGTAAGGAAAAGAGAGAAAACCAGCTTCTAGCAGAGCTGCTGGTCCTTTATCTAGTGGCACATCTTCCCCAGCCTTTAGGCATCTCCACACTCAAAAGGACACAATCTAAAACATTCTTCCCATCGAGTTTTTAAGAAAACAAGGTAAGCATCTAAAACTCACCGAAATGAAGCTACTTAACAAAAGATAGCCTAAGGGCTGTTCCAAGAGCTTGAGTTCTACCCGCACCATGCTTGGTGATCTATTTCAAACTCCCACAGCCTCCTTGAGGCCTCGGTAATCAATTACAACCTCTTATTCCTGCCCCTCTACCCCACCCCTACTGCAGCACCTGGTTCTGGTCTCCTGAGCACCATACAGGGCCCCACCCACCCACCCAGGGCCGTTCCCACTGGCTAAGTCAGATGCCCGGTCACCCCAATGCCTCTGGTAAATGAGGCTATTTTTAATGAAAGTATCAGGTCAAGGCAGAGGACAGGGGCTTATGGTTCTAAACAGACGGAGGTGGCACTTACAAGTAATAAAAGAGGGGAAAGGAGTGCTTGGGTGGTTCAGTTAAGCATCTGACTTTTGATCTCAGTTCAGTTTTTGATCTCGGGGTCATGAGTTCAAGCCCCACAACTGGGCTCCATGCCCAGCAAAAAAAAATTAAAAAAATAGGGGCGCCTGGGTGGCTCAGTTGGTTAAGCGACTGCCTTCAGCTCAGGTCATGATCCCGGAGACCCGGGATTAAGCCCTGCATCGGGCTCCCTGCTCGGCAGGAAGCCTGCTTCTCCCTCTCTCACTTCCCCCTGCTTGTGTTCCCTCTCTAGCTGGGTTTCTCTATGTCAAATAAAAAAAATAAAATAAAAAATATCTTTAAAAAGAATTAAAAAATAAAAGAGGGAGAATTAAGGGAACTCCTCCAAAGCCAACAGCGTTGGAGACACTCGGCACTATTTTCTTAAATGTTTTGTTTTTAAGTCAGCTCTACCCCCAATAACATGTTCGAACTCACAACCCCAAGATCAAGAGTCACACCCTCCACTCATTGAGCCCACCAGCCCACCCCCAGGAACTATTTTTAAGTGGAAAAGAGTTTTTCTTTTTTCATTCTTCCTGTTCACAAACACCCTCATTCCCAGCCGTCCTGCCCAGAGCCTAAAACACAGTCACCTGTTGATAGTTACTTGTTAAAGGGAGGGCGGCGTGGCAGAGGTAGAAACGAAATGAGTGAACAAGCATTTTCTTCTCCTACAGGAGGCGATTTTCTCGTGGAATGATGTGGTAGGGCATGGGTGGGGCAAGGAACGTAGATCCATCCACAAGCCTAAAGAATTCATCCTTATGTAACAGCCAGAAAACAGACCCATGACGTTCCCTGGAGCAGACAGCCGGGGTTTGCCTTCTGGCTGGACCACATTGCGGAGGTGTGACCTTTGGCAAGGCCCTTACCCTTGCTGTGCCTGTGTTTCTTCAGCTGTTAAGATGGGCTGGCTGTAAGGATTCAGTGAGTTACTCCTATCTGCAGAATGCCTACACCGGGGTGCTGGTCAAAAAGCGTTTCTTACAAATTTCTGAAGGGCATCAAACTGTACAATGGATTTACACATATGATTCCGGAGGAAAACCTGCTTACCCCCCGGAGGGAAGGGGAGAACTTTTCCGCCCTTGAGCCATCCAGTGAGCTGATGGGAAGTCAGCGGACCTCAAAGGCTTCTCTGAGGAGAAAGCCACAGAAGGCTGGGATAGGGAGGGCTGGCGGGAGGGGGACACACC
Organism: Spilogale gracilis; assembly: GCA_004023965.1. Classification (NCBI taxonomy): domain Eukaryota; kingdom Metazoa; phylum Chordata; class Mammalia; order Carnivora; family Mephitidae; genus Spilogale; species Spilogale gracilis. Next base: position 22,443 of record PITA01017444.1, on the reverse strand, counting down.
CAGGCCCCTCCCTTGCTCAGAAGCCAGCTTGAGGCCCGAAATGTGAAGAAAGCCATCTCCAAGAGAGCCAGTTACTTCTGGAAGTTTTCCAAGTGAATCCACACATTCTCAGGCGCTTCTCCTTTGACTTATCCCTGGGAGCCAAGTGGAAACCCGGGGTAAATCATCGCTTCCAGGACCCTGGAGGCTGCCTTTGTTCGCCCCTTTTCCTTTGTCTCCAAGAGCAGGGTCACTGCGCTTTTTCTGCAAAGGGCAGGCAGCGCTTCGGCCCCAGGCCCTCAGTCTCTGGGGCACCTTGTCAGCAGTCCCGGACAGTCCAGAACCGGATGGGCGTGACCCCGTGCCAACGCCGCTCCATTCACGGACATGGAAAGTGAATTCCTTGTCATTTTCACATGTCAGGAAATATTCTTCTTTCGATGTTTTTTCCCAACCGTATCACAGAAACAGGTGCGGAGCGAGATCTGGCCCACAGGCTGTCATTGGTTGAGTCCCCCATCCTGCCCTGGAGAGCAGACCCCAGGATTCCTGGGGTCAGCTGAATAAGCCCCAAACACGAGCTGCGTGCCCCATGGCCCTCTCCAGGGAAGCGATCTGCGGGCAAATGTCCACCCACAAAAGCCGTTAGAATTTGATTAGGAGGGAAACACTGCCTCTTTGTTCCTCCATGGCTGCCTCGAGAAGACGGGGAAAAATCCACGTTGTGTTTTTCTTTAATTTATTGCTTCATTTTTCATTTCCACCAAAAACGGGGTAAACTGAAAAATGCACGCACCTTGCCCTCCATGCACAATGACATAGCAACACTTTGGAGGAGAAAAAACAGCCATAAAACTTGTAAAATTATGCTCACGCCGTGCAAGATTAAACTCTCCCCGTGGCGGCAGACAGGCTCACGGAGACGGTGGCTGCGGGACCGCCACGGTGAAAGCCCCACCGTGGAGTCCATTAAAAGTCAGCTTTTATGGGGGGCAGTATTATTTAATTGGTTTATTTTTCTAATACAAGGCCTTTAAAATGCTTTGACCGTGTGGGGCCTGCAACAGGCGCCCTTTCCCAAGGCCGCCCGCCCTCTGTGCCTCCTCCAGCCATGGCCATGCGAGCTCCGTCGGGCGCCACGTGAACCAGCTTTGGCACCCCAGGCCACAAAAGCCAAAGGGGCCTTGTGTGCTGTTTATGAGAATGACAACAATCTTACTATTTACTGAGTGCTCACGGTGTGCCAGCATTCGGTTAAGTGTAGTCCTTCCCATGGTGAAGGAAGGACCTGCATTTTATAGGTCTGAGCCTCCTTAACTTTGGAAACTTGACCAAGGTCAAGACCACGGGAGTGGAAAGTAACAATGCATAGACTCGAGCCTGACTGCTAGGCTCTTCACATCCAAACAATGACAGTGAGAGGGCTGGCAATCATGCACCTAAGTATTAGGTATGTTGGTCCCATATGCGTCTTAGCAAAAGTGGCTTCAGAGAAGGTTGAGTGAGGGACACAGATGGTGGCGGGTACAGTTTAGAGAGCGCTCAAGATGCACCCAGTAGCTCACACAGTTTCATGGGCACCACCACTGTCTCCACTTTATGGATGGGAACAATGAAGCACAGCAGGGCTAGGTAACTTGTCCAGGTCTCATAACTAAGAGGTGAAGCATGGACTCTAACACAGGCAGCCCGTGCTTTCCGCTGCCACGCTAGACCCATGGTCAGGTGCCAAGTCCACCACGTATCTTTCTAGCCTGGCCCAAGACTGGGTTGGCTGGCTACTTCTGGGACAGGAGATCTAAGATGTAATGCAGATCACAGGAATCATTAAAATGAAGCAGTGTGACAGCCAGACTAAAAACTAACAGTTACCACACTCCATTCATTCAACAAACTTTTCTGAAGCACCTACGGTATGCCGGGTATGGGCACGCGGGTGTAGACCACAGACCCTCCCCATCTTGTTCACATTTTTCCCTGGTGCTCAGCACATAGTAGATACTCAAAAAAGCCTGTCAATAAGCTCGGATTTGAGGCTTCCTTCACGAGCACTGGATGAGCTGTTTTCTACTATACAAGGAAGAAACCGCCAGAATCATCCTACAGCTGTTCTTTTTTTTTTTTTCCTTCGAAAATAAAAAGGTCTGGTGATCAAAAGCCCTAAGAAAGGAATCGAATCCCTGAAGACATTTAACAGTGGCCTTCTGCTGTCCACCCGCCACCACAAGTTTTATTTAGCTGCAACACTTGCTTTTCTTTTTTCCTTTCTAAACCCCAATCAACGAAACTCAAAACCATTCGGGAAGAATTGAATTGGCTCAATTCACAGCACAGTTTCTTAGACCCAGGAACATTTCTGTCTATTCCAAGATACAAGAATGAAGCTAAAATCAGAATCAAGCCCCTGCGTTTGTTTTATGACAGAGACCACTTTGTTCTTACGTGGATCCTCCACTCACAGTAAACAGACAGCAGGGGACACAAAGCGGGTTCCCAGCAAGGGAGTGGAACCCAGCTCACCCTCTGAGTGGCTCCCTCTGACCTCACCTTTGCTTCTGGGTTGGACGGCAGCTGCTGGATGGCTAATTTGAGTCTGAGGGTGCAAAACTGAAAGGCCCTGGGGCCCTGGGGGGTGCTCACCTTTGAGGCATTTTAGAAAACTGCAGACATTTGGGCTGCTCGGGGAGTGTAGTACAGCCCTCTCAATTTACAGAAGAAAGGGTTTAAACACCTGCCTAAGCTCCGGCGGGTAGCCGGCTGCAGAGCCCAGGCTAGAACTCAGGTCTTACAGAGTACAGCAAGAGTTAATAATAAAAATCATGACAAGTTGGATTTACTGAGAGTTTCTCATGGGTCTGATGCCTGGCAGAGGCTAAGCCTTTTCCTCACTTCGCTTCATTCACTTCTCCTAAAAACCTTGTAAGTCCAAAATAATGCCTGATAGTAATATCATTTATTCCCATTTTACAGTTGAGCCAACTGAATCCCAGAGAGGTTAAGTAATTGACGCAAGATCACACAGTCAGAGGAGAGGGCAGAACACATGGCAAATTCAAACCCAGCCCTGCTTCCAGAAAGGGCAGTCTTCACCATGTCCCCCACTGTCCGTAAAGAAGGCCAGGATGCCTGTACCCTTCAAGCTGCTGCTGCCGCAACTGTGTTCTCGTGTCCCTCGACATCTAAAGCCAGGCCCTGCTTACTCAATCAGCCGGACCCAACCGAGGCTCCCCCACCCACCCCTGCAGGCAAAGCCGCTCAAATACTCCACTGACTTCGGACACTTTCCGGATCTGATTTTGCTAACCGGCTGGGCATGAGCCCTCATCTACAGCACGCTGTGGGCATGCAGCACAACGGTGCAATCACGGAGATGTCTTCTGCAAAGGCACCAATTCACGCTGTGCCCTGGGCCAGTACCGACCAGCCCATCTGTCTAAAGGATGTCGGAATGGGACTATGTCTCGATCAATATCAGCAGGTTAGGAGAACTGAGAGTAAAACCCAGTTCCCTCAGTGGGAGCCAGTCCTAGAAAGATGGGCCATCTGCTTTGCAACTGTTGGGTGCCCGGCCTGGCCTGCAAGGCTACTAAGTCGCAGCTCTCCCCTCTCTTGCGGAGGGCATCCTATAGTCCCGACCATCCTAGTTTGCCTGGGACAGAAGAGATTCCTGGAACTCTGGACTTTTCCTGGCTAAAAAACCACAAAAATCCCAAGCACCGAGCAGCACCTTTTGCATTCAAATCCTGGTTTCACTATTAACCAGCCCTGTGTCCGTCAGTCAATTTCCTCATCTCTGAAATGCAACTATAAAGCACAGTAACAATGCCTACATCCTAGGATGGCTTGGGGAATTAAATGAATGTAGAATAGCCCGGTGCACAGCATCCAGGACTGTCCACTATGAAAAGTCATAGGCCTGGATTCTATGCCTCACTTTGCCACCATAGAGCCTCGCTTTGAACCCGGTCCCCTCAGGACCTCAGATTTCTCCTTGGTCCGGTGCAGAGATAAAACCGGGTGATCTCTAAGTTCCCGATGTCTAAACACAGGCAGCGGGAGGTTTCCCCAGCGAACCACAGGTTCTGTAAGCCCTGGACACGGTCTAGGGGTGCAGCAGTCAGGTGGAAGGGGTAGTGGGTATAGACAGAGGACCCGGTGAGTTACCCAGTAACAGAAAACCAGGAGAGGGGCGCCTGGGTGGCTCAGTTGGTTAAGCGACTGCCTTGGGCTCAGGTCATGATCCTGGAGACCCGGGATCGAGCCCCACATCGGGCTCCGTGCTTGGCAGGAAGCCTGCTTCTCCCTCTCACTCCCCCAGCTTGTGTTCCCTCTCTGGCTGTGCTTCTCTCTGTCAAATAAATAAAATCTTTAAAAAAAAAAAAAAAAGAAAGAAAGAAAGAAAGAAAACCAGGAGAAAAGAGTGTGGGCCCAGGAAAGGCTGGAAAGAAAAAGCAGGACTTGGCTGTGAGATAGGTTTCTCCTCGATTTCTGCCCAGCTTACAATCCATCACCAAAGGCTGGTATCCTGGCTGAAATGAAGAGAGGTTTTTCAAATGAAAAAATGCCACCAACAAAGAAAAAATTAATAATAATAATAATACAAAAATGACACATACCCCTAAAATCTTATACGGAAGCAGAGCTGGTGGTCTCTAATTCAGATAGGGCAGTTGTTGGAACAAAACCCTCTTATCTCAGTGACCCAGGACCTGAAATCCCACACAGGGAGGGGCTCAGAGTGGAAAGAACCCAACCCTTTACCATGAGTACCCGTGAGCCTGGCCTTCTGGGAACCCTGTTGTTCTTAAGAGCTCAGCATCCCGTTTGGACCACCACTCTCCTTTTAAAACACGTAGGAAGAAATCCCCTTTGAGTCACTCACTAACACCAGAACATATTAGTTGTTCTGCCCGGGTTTCTGGAAGAAATATTCAGACTAGAGGAGAGAGGAGGGAGAGAGAGGAAAATAAAGATGGCAGGGCAGGGGAGTGGATAAGGTGTTGAAGCTCCCAGGGTTCTCCAACATCACAAGTTAGCTTCGAAGTGGCTCAATCCCAAGAAGTTCCCGTAAAGTGGAGAGGGGAACAGAGGTACGTAAGTGCTCACAAATTCCATGTCTTAGCTAATCTATTAAAATTTTCTCCTGGTGCAGCATCTCTGGAAAACAGCATGGAGCTTCCTCAGAAAGTTAAGAATAGAGCTACCCTACTACCTAGCAATCGTACTGCTGGGTATTTATCCAAAGGATACAAACATAGTGATCTGAAGGGGCACGTGCCCCCAATGTTCATAGCAACAATGTCCACAACAGCCAAACTATGGAAAGAGCCCAGATGTCCATCGACAGATGAATGGATAAGGAAGATGTGGTATAGACTGATAGACAGATATAGGTACAGATACACACACACACACACACACACACACACACACACACACACAGTGAAATACTACTAAGCCATCAAAAAATGAAACCTTGCCATTTTCAACAACGTGAATGGGACTAGAGGGTATTACGCTAACTGAAATAAGTCAGTCAGAGAAAGACAACTATCACATGATCTCACTCATATGTGGAATTTAAGAAACAAAACAGGATTATAGGGAAAGAGAGGGGAAAAATAAAAGAAGACAAAAAAACAGAGGAGGAGACAAACCATGACAGACTCTTAGCTCTAGGGAACAAACTGAGGGTTGCAGGAGGGCAGGTCAGGGTGGGGATGGGGGAAATGGGTGATGGGCATTAAGGAGGGCACTTGTGATGCTCACTGGGTGTTTTATGCAACTGATGAATCACTAAATTCTACCCCTGCAACTATCACACCATATGTTAATTTAAAAAATAATAAAAACTTAAAAAAATAATAAAATGTTCTGTATATCTGTCAGATTTCATTTTATCTCAAGGAATCTGAGGCTCTTTGAATTCGTGTGTGTTCAGGATGTCGGCATGCCCAGATGAGTTCAGGTTTTTGCATTCCCTGTCTGCTCCTGCCAAAAAATTAAGAATCAAAACTCATGTTTGGAGCCTGAGGGGTTCTTAGCTCCCATCTGACCCCTCCTACTCATTTTCAGAAGAGAACATGTGGACCAGTGGGGGGACAGGATAGCCAAAGTTCCCACAGCAGGGCTGGGAAAGAAGGGCCAAGACTGCCTGGTCCTAGGCCAGCTGTCAACCCCCCACCTCTGAGTTCCCAGCAGCCTAGCCCCACGGGCTCTCTTAAAAGGCCCCACCTTCCACATGCCCTCTGCCCAACTAAGTGCTTAGCACATAATAGGTACTCAACTTGTTTGTGTCAAGTGAATGAGATCAAACAACAGGTTAAGGGATGGGAGGGTTTAACCAAAGACATGTTTTCTGTGAAAGTGTCATCAGGCCAAACCACTTAGCAAAAGAACAGAGAAGTTCAAAGTTGGTTAGCTAACAAAACATCCTCTAAATTATTTAATTGGCTTTCTCTGTCAAAGGAATGAAAACAAACAAAAACATGAGGCCAAATTAACAGGATCCATTCTTGTGGAACTGCGTTGTGCCCTAGATGAATTCTACAAACACTCAATAAATGTTAGGTTTTATTATGTCTCTCCTCTACTCACCACCACCCCGGAGGTATGTGGCATTATGCCCATTTTAAAGACAAGGAAACTGAGGTTCAGAGAGGCTGAAGAATTTACCCGAGGACACAGCTAGTGAGCAGCAGAGCTGGGATTCCAAGCCACATTTCTATGGATGCAAATCCTACACGCTCTCCCTCACTCCTCTGAAATGAGACTTGTTATAGCTTATAGAGGTTGGAACTGGGAGAGGCCAGGCAAAAACACAGTCCTCAGGATTGACCCAGTGTCCTCCAACTACCCAGGCTTTGGGAGCTTTTTAAACATTAAGCACACTTGTATTTGCAGGTGGCTTTCCAGGAGCCCCAAAACACTGAGGGTGGGAGGCTCAGGGCACTGGGGTGCAACCTCAACTACCATTAATACTATTATCAAACCTAAGTTTTTCAACTTCCTATTCTTTCCTTCTCAGTCCCTACAACAACCCAGAGCTAAGCAGTATCCTTTCCAGATCTGTTTTTGTTATTGGAGACCCTACCAGCAAGCACTAAAGAACACTGAGGAATGTGGCTTTTGTTTGATTTGGAAATAATCAGAACCGTTCTGATAGCTAATTCCCAGGTCCGTGTCCTTCCCCTACCGTAAGCTCAAAGCCCCTGCCACCCTGGCTGCGGAGATGGTGACAGAACTAAAGTGAATTAAACCTTTGACAGATGAAGGTCAAGGGTATAAACCCAAGAATTAGGTGTGAGCACTTGACATAACTCTGAAAGAGCACAGTCACGGCTTCATCTGAGGGCCAGATTATTTACGGTCATAGAAACCTTCCACGGAGAGACTGTGATACTCAGTTTTGAAGAATATACCACATACACGACAATACTGACCTGCCCATCAAACATGCTTACCCTAACCAATGGCCTCTGCCATCAGTGCACCCCCTCTTGTAGATGATTCTGGCCCGTGTGCAAAAGTGTCCCCAGAGCAGAGGCCTGTGTCCACTTCCGAAAAGCACAGGGGTCCCTGGCCGAGTGTGAAGCAGCTATCAACCTGACGGGTCAATGCGGAACCAGGCGTGTCTAGAACATGAAGGGCCTTGAGAGGCCACCTGGCCCAGTGGCTCTCACACAAGCAAAGGGAGTGGGATTTATGTTTGGAGAAAAGTACCCTCACAGTTGGTTCTGAGTGAGCAGCAAAGGGGAAGGATGAAAAGCTCAAAAGTGACCTTCCTGGACAGTCAGCCATGTTTGCAGTCCACCCTGAGAAAGCAAGGAAGAAGTGAGGGCAGAGGAGGTGCCGGGCACTGAAAGGTTCAGAAACCCCAATCCAGTGGAACTTACCATGTCCCCAGCCCCATTTTACACGTGGAGAATGGACATCCAGGAGCGTGAGTGACTCATTCAAGGTTGGAGAGCTAGAGACAGGCTGTCTCCTGTCCTTTCATACCTAGTTTAGGTGGGATGAACTGATATTTTCTACTCTCTTCTTTTTTTTTCTTTTAAGTGCTTGTCCCAACTCATTAGGTGCTGGGTGCTCCCTGTTCCACCGGCTGTGCTACTCTCCCTTCTGTTCATGCTCACGCTATCGCCCCACCACACTAGCTCACAGCCTGCCTCCTCTTTCTTTTTCTTTTTTTTTTGAAAATATTTTATTTATTTGATAGAGAAAGAAAGATCACAAATAGGCAGAGACGCAGGCAGAGAAAGAGGGCGAAGCAGGCTTCCTGCCGAGCAGAGAGCCCGACGCAGGCCTCGATCTCAGGACCCTGAGATCATGACCTGAGCCGAAGACAGAGGTTTAACCCTCTGAGCCACCCAGGGGCCCCATGCCTCCTCTTTCTCACTATCTCCCCTCAGTTTTGCTTTTTATTCTTCTTCAAGGCACCAGGTGTGGCTTTTTTAATTTTATTTTTTTATATTTATTATTTTATTTTTTTAATTTTATTTTATTTTTATTTATTTTATGCTTTATTGGCCACTGCCCATAGCTGCCAAAAGATTAAGCTCCATGAGAGCTTCTTCTTCACCGCAATCTCCTCAGTCCCTAAGAGTGCCCAAGTTCAGCACTTGGGTGAATGAACGAATAAACAAATGAATGAGTGAATTTGAGTTCTTTTTCCAAAAGACAAGAAACTAGACCATTTCTGAAACACAGTTAACATCGTTCAATGTCTTTAAAATCCGCTTGAGAAGAGTCTTCGAAAGTCCTTGTAAAAAAGACACACGTCCTCAGTCCCTCTGAATCAGGCTCCCCCAGAAAGGGGCCTGGGAAGCGAGGAGGTGAACGAGCAGCCCAGGGGAGTCATGTCTCAGAAGGGTTTGGGGAGGCCAGACCAGCCAGACAGGAGACACGGCCCACAGGGTACGCGGTTGGTGCACCTGCAGGGCGATCTGGAGAAGAGGAGGGGGAAGCTCGTTCCAGCTGGGCCAGTGAGTTGAGGGAGTCACATGGACTGTCCTTACCAGGGCGGGGGTGGGGTAGGGGGTGGCGGTGGGGAGAGCCTCGCTGTGAAGAGTGTGTTGGCTAGACTGAGGTATCTTCATTGGTTTGTACCTAGTGCATTCCAAAAAGAATTTCAGGCCACACTGGGAACATATCTTTGATTCTGGAGTCAAGATGGAACCCTCGAATATGATCTTTGAGGTGGAGAATCTCACCAATGGGGTTTTGCCGATTTTTAAAAAACTGTGGTAAAATATGCATAACAGAAAATGAACCGGTTTCACCATTTTCAAGTGTTGGGTTCCGTAGCATTAAGTACATTCACGCTGCTACGTAACCATCACCACAAACCGTCTCCGGAACTTTATCACCCCAAACTGAAACTCTGTACCCACTAAACACTAGCTCCCCATCCCCCTCTCCTTCTAGTCCCTGGCAACTTTCCGTCTCTGAATTTAACTATTCTACGTACTTCATGTTAATGGAATCATACAGTAGTTGATGCCTGGCTTGTTTCACTTAGAAGAAGCTCTTCAGGGGCGTCTGGGTGGCTCAGTTGGTTAAGCGACTGCCTTCGGCTCAGGTCATGATCCCAGAAACCCGGGATCGAGCCCCGCAACAGGCTCCCTGCTCGACGGGAAGCCTGCTTCTCCCTCTCTCACTCCCCCTGCTTGTGTTCCCTCTCTAGCTGTGTTTCTCTCTGTCAAATAAATAAATAAAATTAAAAAAAAAAAAAGAAGAAGAAACTCTTCAAGTTTCATCCATATCATAGTATAGGCTAGAATCTCCTTTTTAAAGCTGGATAATATTTCATTGTGTGTATATATCATATTTTACACAGCCAGGCATCCACCGTTGGACATGTGGGTGGTTTCCACGTTCTGGCTACTGGGAATAACGTTGTTATGATAATAACAGGGCTACCTAAGCTGTCTTGCTCAAATGTGGAGTATGACCCCGAGGGGACCCGGTCACTTCCTGGGTGAGCATGCCGGCTGGTGGTCTGCGAGCAGGCATCGTGAGGAGTGGCAGGTGGGCACAGGAGGCTGACTGATGAGCACAAGGTCAGAACTGGGGTATTGGAGCCAGCCCCCGCCACGAGAGTCTGCCAGCCGCTCATACTTTAGCCTGGTCTTGGAGCAGTGAGCCAGGGACAGGCAACAAGGAATCGGAGAGGCATGAAGCCACCTGCTGGGGTTGGTCTTCTGCAGAGATGCATCTGAATTAGGCATCAGGGACTTGAGTCTGGGCCTTGGGTTACGTGCCCCCCCATCCCCAATCCACCCACCCACCCACAGACTGGGTCACTCAGCTCTCCCTCATAAAGAAATTCAGGCCACTGAGGCAGGAACCCAAAAAATTGCTGAAGATGACTCCAAAATTGAGATAGCAAACTGTTTCTTTAAAAGACCCAGCATGATTTCAAATTAAATACAGAAAAATGTCCAAAATGGGCCAATATATAGATACAGAAAGCTGATTCTCTTCTACTTCTTGCCTAAGGACAGGATGGTGATGGACAGTAAATAGATATAAAGGTTCTCTTTAGGGTGATGGAAGTGTCCTAAACTTAGATTGTGGGGATAGTTGTATAATTCTGAAAATACACTAGAATTCACTAAATTCTACATTCAAAATAGGTGAATTTTGTATCTAAATTATATCTCAATAGGCTTAAAAAAAAAAGAAGTACAGGGGTGCCTGGGTGGCTCAGTTGATTAAGCCACTGCCTTTGGCTCAGGTCATGATCCCGGAGTCCCAGGATCGAGTCCCGCATCGGGCTCCCTGCTCGGCGGGAAGCCTGCTTCTCCCTCTCTCACTCCCCCTGCTTGTGTTCCCTCTCTCGCTGTGTTTCTGTCAAATAAATAAAATCTTAAAAAAAAAAAAAGTACAGAAATGTTTAAGAAGAAAACCCATAAGACTAATAGTTTCAAGATTCTGACCTATGTGAGTAGGAGATCAACCTCGCAATCCTAACACAGAAGATTTAATTGAACAATTTATCTGGCTTGAGATTTTCAGTTGAAATCTTGTTCACATACACTGTTGGAGCATTTAAAAAACTTATTAGTTGCCATATTTCTAAGCTTGAGGTATGAGATTTATATTATATCCAAGTGCTCATTTGTTAATCAGGCAATTGAAGGACTCAAAAAGGACATTAAATATATTAAATTCTAAATGTAATTGAAAATGTTAAAAGCAGGTTAAGTTTGTTAAAGGATCAAATATTAATCAAAGGCCACCCTGAATGTAACCATGAACACTTACTAGACTTCTGGGAAGAGTCCGCTTCCTATAGGCTAGCATCCTAGACTTGTAGCTTTAGTTTTGTAGTTTTAGTTTTTCTAGAAGCTTCTTTTGTACACAGGCATCACCTTGAATGACATGAAAACACTCACCATAACAGAATTAACAAGAACTGGCACCTTTGGGTTAGTCAAAGGTGGGGAAGGGAATCAGCGTATTTGGGGTAAGGGAGAACCAGCCCCCAGTCCAAATTCTGTTCTCGAAAACCCGAAGTGATGGATGAATTTTACTATTGAGAAACATAAGACCCTGTGGAAAAACAGAGTTCAAGGAACTGAAGTTGGCAGTGAACCTAGGAAAGCCCTTATTAATGACATTTTATGTTCCTTTAAATAAAACAAGAGATACAGCCCTGGCAGTACAGATCTTATTAATTATATTCTATACCTTGAATAAGTAATTATGGGTATCGTACAGTTAATTTTCATTTACCCTTCCTTGCATGCTGGAGAATTTCTATACTCTCTCCTGCAGTTTCCCTGGAATGCTTATAAATTTATTTTGCAGTGATGCAGAAAATATGCCAAAATACTTTCTTCCTGGTGGCTGGTGCTCCAACTCTGATTTTATGACTTGGAGACACTGATGTCTGCCTCTGGGGTCCCCTCCAGCTTCAGAGACAGGGAACAACGCAGCTGCTTGAGAAGGGGCAGATTCCACGTAAACTTTATGCAAGCTACTCAAACATAGCGGGGCATAACCCCAAACTAGACTCGCCCTTCAAGTACAGAAAGCTGTTAGGCTCTGTGCAGAACAATTTCGCCCTAATGCAGTTGGTCTATACTGGGCCCCCGCTATCTCTCACATCTGCCTCTGCTCCCCTTGGCCACACAGGGATTGTCACCCATCCTCTGTCTCTCTAAAGGCTAGCTGGGCAAAACTTGAGCATGCCCAGGCTTTCCCTTTTCCCCACCCTGTCCTAGAAGGCAGAAGGGGGTCCCAGCTAAGAACATGGTATAGTGAAATGCCCCCACCCCAAACTCATGTTCACTTCAACCCCCAGAATGGGACCTTATTTGGAAATACAGTCTTTGCAGGTGTAATCAGTTAAAATAAAATGAGGTCATAATGGACTGGGGTGGATCCTAAATCCAATGACTGCTCTTCTTATAAGAGAGGAGGGGACACAAAGACACACACACAGGGAGAAGGCCCAGGGAGACAGAGTGCAAAGGGCCACAGCCATAAGCCACAGAGCACCACGAACTGCCAGGAGCCACCAGAAGCTAGGAAGAGGCAAAGAAGGATTCTACCCTAGAGCCTTCAGTTCTGCCAACAGCTTGATTTCAGCTTCCAACCCCCAGAACTGGGAGGGAACAGACTTCTGTTGTTTTAAGCCACAAAGTCTCTGGCATGTTGTTTTGGCATCCCTAGGAAATTAATACACACAGGCTCATGTCTTATACGATCTTGACGATATATTCATTCTCTTGGCCTCAGTTACCTTTCTGTAAAATGGGGATAATACTACACCTACCTAGTAGGAATGTTGTGAGGACTCCATAAATAAATCTACATCAGGCATTTGTAAGGGCTCAGGAAACTATAATTAGCTACGTTCCTGGTGTCCAGTGCCTTCTCTTTCTAAACTATTCCCCAAGGGATCACCTCTATTCCAACCGGAAATGTGAGCGCTATGGACATGATATAGACACATTCATCTATGGACACCAGATCAGTTCACAGAACGGAGAGGGGAGTCGGTGATGCACGGTAGAGGCCTAACTGCTAGGTCTTGCTCAAGAAGAGTGTGAGGCAGCTGCAGGATGCTGAAGGGGGTCGTTGATCGGACACTGTGTGTACCTTTCCTCCAGAAGCAAGAGACAGCTCGAAAGGGATTATCCACCACGACTAAACACACGCTCACAGTATTTAAGGGCCTTAGCTTCCCAAGGCAGCCAGCCACCCATCCACCCAAATCCATACTGTCATTCCCATATATCTAGATGACTTAAGTGTGGGAATTGTCATTTTAATTGTTTATCTGTATTATCTTCTGACATTTCTCTGGCATAAGACGCTAATAATAATTTTTTTAAAAATATTCCCACGTGTGCTACCTCACTAGAGCTGTGAAGATGTTTACAGCCTTCAACTCCAGCGATTTCCCTCTTGGGAAAGGACACCAAGGGAATAATCCAACAGAGGCAAAAGAATTTCTGCACAAAGATGTTTACTGTATTTCCAATGGCCAAAAATTGGAGCCACTGTAAAATGTCCAAGATTAAAGAAATCATTTCATAAATCATAGTGCACTTAGGAACATCTTTAATATATCATAGCATCTTAACTACTCAAAATGATATTAAAAGTAATAATGCAAAGACATGGGAAAAGGTCTTAAGTTAAAGCAGAGGATTTCAAAATATTATGAAGATCAGGATCTCAGCTATGTAAATATATACACACAGAAATGACAACATATAAACACGAAAATGCGTTCTTCCGCATTGTTTATCTTTTTTCCCCACTTAAAAATGATGATGTCAATAGCATGTTAGCTCCAAAGCAACTCTAAGTGGTACAGACGCCCCTGAAAGGCAGGGAAGTGCTAAACAAAGTGTTGGATTTCACCCAAAGAGGAACAAAAACTTATCTGTGGCCGCTGATGGGGATATTTTCCCCCAAAAGATCTTTGACAAATGAGGGCCCAATGCGTGTGCTTCAAGTCTGCTGTGTCAGGACTACAAGCTGCTTGAGTATAACTTGAGGAGTTATTATCAAAAAGTGGTATAGGGGTGGACAGATAATACCAGGCACTGGAGAAGATCCAAAAGTGGGTGCAAGGAGGCGGAGGGTGGGGGTAGAGAAGGCATATCTGTGTTTTGGGAGCAGTTACGCTGTGCTTCAAATGTTACTCTTCTGGAAATGCGGTCAGAAGGGAAAGGCCACTGCAGCTATGGCCTATTAAACATGTCCACACTCGCCATCTCCCTTCCTCTCTCCCTCCATCCCTTCTACTGAGTCCAAGAAGCAAGGCTGGACCTCACTTGAAGACATGCAGTACGAAGGGAAGGAACCCGGGGGGTGGAGGGGGCACGTGGACCATGAGGAGTAAAGCTACTATGGTGATTTTCCCTAGGGAAATATTTAGCATTTTAGGCTTTTTTCCCTTCAATAGATAGATAAGATGGATAGATGATACATAGACATAGATGATAGATAGATAGATAGATGATAGATAGATAGATAGATAGATAGATAGATAGATAGATAAAAAGCTTTGTGACAACATGGAGAGACAGCATCCACATCTTTCCCCAGAAAGTAGGAATGTTGTGCCCAGTACTCTTGTTGCCACTGTAAGCAGGGAGGCATGGCCTCTCAGGGTGCAGCACACACATCCAGCATGAGTTTCGACATGAAAATTCTTCTCAGAGTCAGCCAGGTGGGTGACCCAGAGAAGAAGGGGACAAAAATAAGCAGAACATACTTTGAGTTCCAACGATATGCCATGCTGACACAAAGAACTTTAGGAAGCATGGTTTAACCTCTTCTTCCTCAGGATCATTCTGAAACGGTAAGTGTCATCATTTATACAAAATAAATAAATAAGTGTTATCCATTTCCATTTTATAGATGAGGAAACAAATTCAGGTAGGTGTTTTCCAAGGTCACAACTAGTGCCTGATGGAGTCTACAGTTAGAGCAGGTAAACGTTTATTATTATCTCTGAGTGTTATCGATAGAGGTCTACGTGATATAGGAGAGGAGGGGAGCAGAGTGGACACAAAACATGCAGGAAAGAACATTTCATGAGGCGGGGTCACCCCTTAGTGAGAGTAATAATGTAAAAACATGGACATAGGATAAAGTCACTTAGTATTAGGGATGGAGCAGAGTCACCACACCTGTCTGACTCAGCTGGGTCATAACATTGACTGAAAAGTGTTCAAACACACACACACAACAACATGGACTTTGTAGACCAAAGTGGCTACGGCTAAGCCCCAAGAGGACTGGAACTCCTACAAACGTCTTCATCCCTCCGTGCCCCAGTCTTCTCACCAATAAGATGATAACAACAAGAGAAGGTGCCTTGTGGGTTAATAAGTGGACAGAGGGGGTGAAGACACAGAGCACGCCACCAGCCATGACTCCAAGAGCACATGTTCTCACGGTTTGTAACTTCTCTGAGATCACAATGCATCCTTTTTCCACTTGGTAAAGCAGGAGATAACGAGGGTGATGGCAAAGAACATCCCTGATCCCCTTCACAGATCCATCAATGGGTCTTTGATGGCAAAGAACATCCCTGATCCCCTTCACAGCCTCCCCCATCCTCAACGCTGGACCGGCAGCTCAATCCCCCCCTCCCCTCGCAAGGAACGCATCCCCTCTCCTTTTCTCTCTCTTCCTCCCTCTCCTGTCTCAATCTCTTGCAAGTGTGATGCTTTGTTTTCCAAGCCAAGACAAAAATGTCCCCAAGTCCAAATGGCTGCAGCATGCAATGGCCCAGCCCCTTGGAGGATGAATTCGGAGCAAGGGTTCACTCAGGCACAGGCAGGCAGCTCCAGGATCACAAGGCCCCCCGAGAGAGCCCCAGCTGCCAGCTAGGTAGCCCAGTGCCGAGGACACTCGCCGCAGCGCTCTGAATGGCAGTGGGTGTCAGGACAACACCTTGTGGGGACCAGGGCAGACTGGGGTAATGGGTCTTCAACAGTATCAGGAAAAACCCTCTTGTCATAAGAACCAACCCTCCTCCACATAACTGCCCCAGTTCTTGCCGAAGCCAGAAATGCAAAGTTCTTTAGATCAATGGCTTCTAGTAACTTCCTAATGTTTTGCCACTTAAATAATAACCAGCTTCCTCAAAGGTTGAAAAGCCAGAACATCTAAAACAAAACAGGGTAGAATTTTCCCAATTATCAAGCTTTTCTCCCACAAACTTGGTTAGACCATTAATGCAGTCATGCTTAAATTATATATAGATTGATATACATGGATATCAATAGTATTAATATCTAAAATTATTACTTTATCACCATGACCTCCAGATGATCCACCAATTGGCGAGGTTTGAGGTTATTCCACTAATAGAAAGTAAAGGAAGTCAGCATCCTAGTCATCAGGGTCCAACGTCCAGAGGGGTAAGGAAGAGAGGAAGCATGAATTCATAAGAGGTTCTACATGGAAATAGAAGGCTGATGGAGAGATCCTTCCTGGATGTCCAAAGTCAAGGGTGAAGATTTGGCAGAGAGAAGAGTCAGAACACAATGGGGACAGCCAGAAACAGAGAAACAGCAGGGGAGGTACCTTTGCCTTTCACTTCCTTTTGACCTCAGTCAATGTCAACACTCAAGGCTTCCCTTGGTTTTTCACGATGAGGGTGTTGGAACCTGAAATTCTAAGTTGTTCACTCAAGAAGTCCCCCTAAGAAATATGAAAATCTCACTTCCTTCCAAGTGAAGTTGGGAGCTTCAGAGGGATGAGCTCCCATGTCTTGACAAAAATCTTCCTGGTTCCCTGGCCAGCTATGTCATAGAAGTAGGACGGGACACATGCAGGGAGAAAAAGAACTGAGTTCTCTATGCTGCCAGGAAGCTCTTCGTGGGGTCCAATTCTAGCCCTGGTGTAGAGGTGGGAGGCTCAGTTCCATATTTACCTACCATTCTCTGATCTTATCTGATACACTGAATATTCATCCAGCCTTCTCTTACTTTATCCAAAATCTGTATGTCTGTGGGGACACTAAAGGTTTCAAACTCCAACTGTAGGAGAGGTGTGTGGGTGGACGGGTGAAATACACAGATGGGATTCAGAGTGCACTTATCGGGGTGCCTGGGTGGTAAAGTTGGTTAAGTAACTGCTTTGGCCTCATGTCATGATCCCGGAATCCTGGGATCAAGCCCCACATCGGGCTCCCTGCTCAGTGGGAAGCCTACCTCTCCCTCTCTCACTCCCCCTGCTTGTGTTCCCGCTCTAGCTGTGTTTCTGTCAAATAAATAAATAAAATCTTCAAAAAAAAAAAAAGAGCACACTTACTTTGATGAGCACCGAGTAACGTATGGAAATGCTAAATCACTACACTGTGCACTTGAAACGAATATGACCCTGTATGTTAACTACACTGGAATTAAAAAAAAATTTTAAATAGTAAAATAAAATAACACTGAAAATAAGAAATCAAGTCTCATGGTATTTGGAAACAGGCAGGGTAATGTCCCACCTAACTGACCTAATTAACCCATTTTTTAACGTCCTGAACTTTATTATACCGGCCTGCATATATAGTCAAAGCTTTTGGCTTTCCTGAGGCTGAACGATATTAGAAACATTAGTCAAATCCAAAAACCAATCTTTAGTTTCAATTTTCTTTTATGCTCTGGCTTAAGCTTGGAATCTTCCTGCTTGTTAACAGAAACCACAAGAGATATTTTATCCGCCAAACTTATAGTGCATGGGGGAGAAATCACGAATGACTTCTGGCTTCGATTCCCCTAATGAAGTAACCGAGGCCTTGAAAGCAAAAAGCAAATGGCTTTATTCAAAGTTCAGGCCTTATTCTTCAAATGTCCATCAGAAATAAAAGGGACTCGTGACTCAGGGCTGATCTTATGTGACCACTGTGTGTGGACTTTGACTGCAAATAACTGTTCTGTGCACCTCACGTGCCCCGTGATTAGCAACGACAGTGAGAACGTGATGAGCCAGACCATTCGGAATCAGCAGGTGATCCAAAGCCTAGCTACTGGTCAGCTGGGTCCTGCAGCAGGATCCTTAAACACTTAGCTTCCATCTCCAGGGACATTCAGGCACAGCTGGCTGGCCGGGAGAATCGGGAGCAAAGTCACAATAATACAAATTAAGTCCTCAATAAACTTTCCGTGTTCAGCCATTAACTAATCTGCTTTTGTAGCGGGGAAAATGGTGAGTCCTAAAAGCCCAGAACCTTCCTAATTTTTACTCAGGAATGTGAGGGCTCTGGTCTGTCTCCAAGAATAGAGCCAGCTCCCCATTGCCTTCTCTAGAACGCCCATCGCAGACAGCTCTACTGAGTTCTTTCCAGAGCGGACATCTGAATCCCTTCCCAGACTGAAAGGACAGGGACGATCAGATGGGACTTCAGAATTCCGTGAAAGGAGAGGCCACGCCAGGAAGCTGACAGCCAGAAAGCATTCGACCAGCTGTGCCGCCATCCTAGCCAGAGGGCCCAAGTACCCGGGCCTCCCCTCAGAACAGAGGCAGGGCTCCTGAAACGCCACCGGGAAGATCAAGATCTTAGGAAAGAAATTCAAACAAAGGTCTACTCAGAAGTAAAGCTTGATTCTACCCCAACCCAGGAAAAGAAACACAGAGAAGGCACAAAAAATATATATGAGTTTGAAAAGATACCTCAATTCAGGGAAACTTATCTTTAGGTTTATTACACTGCAAGCCATCTAGTTAATGGAGGCCAGAGTTCAAGGACAACGCAAATCTGCTGCAGTGGGAAATTGGTGGATTAGACCAGGAAGCCAAGGCTGGGCTGAGTTCCTAACTAGGGATGTGATCTTGGTGATACCCCCCCGCTTTCTGGGTCTCAATATCCCCATCTTTAATTAGGGGTTTACTTTATAGAAGATCCCTTCCAGCTGCAAAAGTCAATACTTCTGTGACTCTCAGCCCACTGGCTGCTCTGGTTCCCTCCCCTCCACCACCATGAGGCTCACCAAAATCCCACTGGCAGTGTGTTCCACCACCGAATAGGCCGGCTTCTGTGGCCGCCGCAGAGCATGAGAACCACAGAAACAAACACAAATACACCAAAAAATGTAAATGGGTCGTAAGCACTCTCACACTTATGAAGTCAGCAGTGTGAAATGCATGACAAGATTGTCTACAGATCTTTTGTGGACACACAATTAAAAAAAAAAATCTCTTAAAGATAAAAAGGCCCATTTGTTTGGTTCTCAACCAGATCAGTCTTGAGCCGGCCGCATCTGAAAACTTTCGTCCCAGTCATGGCCGTGGTGGCCACGGGTTCCCTCTTACCAACACACACATAGAAAGCAAACTGAAATTTTTCACCCTTGGCATTGACCAGGTAATGAACTCATCATCCTCCCTGGCTAAGGAATAGAAATTGAGCATTACACATAGCTCACCAGCGTCTCCTTGACCAGGACCTCAGACCAAAGTTTGTTCCTAAGAAAGTCAGGAGCGGGGATGCCTACCCAATGTGTCATGATTTACCTCTCACCCCAATAATCCCTGCCACCCCACGGTCCTCTGAAAGCAGGCACTGAGCACCTGACACGGGCCGAGCCCTATCTCCCTACGAGTCCTCTAGATTGGGCTGCGTGCCCAAGTGGGAATGTACTCTATGTCACTGAACTGTGCCTCTAAAAATGGCCGAAAAGGCAAATTTTAGGTTTGTGCATTTTACCACAATGTTTTTTAAAAGATACCAAAAAAAAAAAGTTTAGGCGGCAGCCCCAGATAAACCTAATCACACTGAGGCAAAATAGAAACGCTCAGCCAGCGCACTATTTCTAGCATGTCCCCAGAATGTCTGGGCCTGATGGTAACAGCCTCTGCCCTGGCCAAAGTAACCATGGTCTTTTGTTCAAGCGTCATGCCTGGAACCTCAGAGTGAACCCACAGCCTTTCCACCCCCTCTCGGGGTCTCTGAACTGAGGCCCGGACAGGGGGTCCACCAACCACTCCTCAGGACCCCAGGGGTGAAATCAATGCAGACTCCAGGACACCCCGCCCCCATGCTGTCCCCCAGTCAAGAACCCAGTCTAATAAGTCTATTAGATCTCTGCCCTTTTTAAAGCATCCCGGGTGACTTGGGGGGATATGGGGAGCGTGAAAGGTCCAGGAACAACGAGAAGGGGACAGCAAATCCAACGCAGCCCTTGCAATGGGCTCTGGAAGCACCCAGGGGCACGTGGCTGCTGGGACCACTGCCAGCTCCTGCTGTCCAGGTAAGGCTGCCGGGCAATCTTTTTCGGTTTCAAGGATGCCCTTGACTTTGAGTTCTTGAACAAGTTGGGACAAGGAACACAGCACACTGTTCTCCCGCCTTTCCCACTGCCGGTGGATGGACCATCAGCCAGAACCAGGAGAACCAGGTTCCAGGGCCCACTCTCCACACACAGCCTCTTCATCATCGAGCCTCGGGCTTCAGCCTCCGTAAAATGGGCTTGATGATACCTGCCCCAGCTGCTCTTGTGGCCGGGATTCTGGCCCCTCTTCTCCCAACCGTGTGACCTCGGGATCTTCACCTTTTACCTCTCTAGACCTCAGCTTCCACACCTTTAAAGTGGGGACAAACACAGTATTAAGTTCACAGAGTTCTTCCCCGTGCTAGACGGGCGGTGGAAATATCAAGACACATGCACGGAGTTCTGAGGAAGTGTTAGTTATGATTGTATCGATGAAGATGCTGCCTGCCCATGGACCTGGGAGGAAACAAATCTAAGAGATGACAGCTTTCACACTTGTGTTATTGAAACACACACACACACACACACACACACACACACACACACACACATGCACGCACAATGTGTTCATGCCATCCACCCTGTGATTACAAATCACAACCCTGTGGCGTCAAGGTGACAAGAATGAATTTGAGAAGCCAACCTTTTTATTTCAAATGTGAGTCTCTTCACTCTCCAGGCAAGAGGCCAAGGGATACTTGCATCAATAATGATTGAGCACTGCTGAAGGACGGAAGGGCAAGAGGGCCTTCTGATGAAGGAGGGGCCCAACCCTGCTGCTCCCAGAGCAGACTCTCAGAAGGAAGGGAGTCACGTGGCGGCTGGGTGGCTCAGACAGGAAGGTCTGCAGACCGTGCTTCACCTCACCCCGCTGAATACCACACAGGACCGACTCCGAGATCTCAGAACACATCCAGGAATTTCTATTCCTTCCAACTGCCAAGCCGTTCCCACTTCCAGAACTTTCTTTGCTTTCTCATTGCCTCAGCCACGAGACCCTTTTCACCTCATTTTACTCGGGCTATAGCTCAAGCGTCCCCGCCTGAGGGAGGCTTTCTCCAGCACCCCTTTATATCTCATTATCCTGTGTGGTTTCCCTCAGAGCCCCGGGACCCTCCCCTTGAGTGTCAAGCTCTTAGGTCCCCCTGTCCTCCTCACTGTGAACAGTGAGCATATGCTCAGAAAATACTTGCTGACTGAATCCACTTAGGGGGACCATGGAGCCCAAGGCACCTGGGCTCATCCCACGTTATGCTCGTGGTCCTAGAATCCTTTTCACAGCTGCCACTTTTAGTCTACCAAGTGGCTGGGTCTGATGCTAAAGCTTGCCCTGCTGTGAGGCCAGGCGTTAGAAGCCCCAAGTTCTAGAATCAGATGAACTTTGGTATCAGTCTCAAGCCATCTCTTCCTACCACGTGATCCTTAGTAAGCCACGACCTCCTGCCAAAACCTGCAGCACTTCACAGAGACTGAAAGACTCCGAGCAAGCACTGGCTCTGGGACACACCGCAGGCAGTCCAGAGACAACGTCCTTTGTCCCGTACAGACGGACGAGTCCATGACCCACGAGCTATGTCACCTTGGCCTACTTACCTTTCCTCCCTGCCATTTTCTCATCCCTCAAATGAATGGAAGGAAACATCATAAGCTCACAGGGTGTTGCTCACAGGAGCAGATGAAGACATCTGGGGAGCGGAGCACAGTGCCCAGGGCCCTGTCCAAGCACTCAAAACAGCCCCCATCAGTAACATCCATATTGTTGCCTTTCCTCCTAAATGCATGACCTCCTTAAGGGCAAGGACCTACGCATTCCATTCCCATTCTCTACCCCTAACACTGAATGCCTGGCACGTTCTTCTGGAAGGAAGGAAAGAAGTGGGTTTCTTTTTGAGTTCGTCCCATGCCCATCACCAGCCAGCCTGACTCCTGCTAGGAGAGTTTGGATGGGACACCAGAGAAGGCGTGTGGCTTCATGCTGGCTGCACAGCGCCGCAAAGGCAGGAAGAGAATTTGCTGGGAGTGTGGAGGGTTCACAGATGGTAAAAAAAATCTCCAGCTGCTCACACACCTACTACTGGGAGGGAGAAACCTTGTTGAATGTTAAAAATGAGTCAACTTTCTCTTAGACAACAAGAACAACAAAGACAGTGATGGGGAGAGGACTAAACAGGGCGTGGGTGAAGGAGAGAAAGAGGCACCTCCACAGGACTTTTGCGAAACTTAA